>JAPFTB010000454.1:0-15651 GCA_030779245.1 Fusarium sp. MBC 438
GGGTATGGTCGTATGTGGAAGACACCGACGAGGAGGTGGTCTATGGCTCGTTCATAAGCATCAGAGAAGAGATCCAACAAGCATGCTGCCATGGGCTTAACTAAAGAGACCTGCTTGTAAAAATGTTCTCTGCTCGCTACTATAGCTCTTTTGAGTGGTCCCACCCTGTTGTGTTGGGCTGCAAGGTTGAAACACAGGGTGGTCACCTGACCTTGGTGTAGTCGAGCCATAGGTCGACGTGAAAGAACACTGGCCCTTGGCGACCAGAAAGCTAACAGAGGGCAAACAATACTTGCTACGAGGGCACAAGTATTAGGAGCACGCCTGTTCGGGTCTATGCATGGGTTCCACAGTCCAAGACCCGCACTAGAGTCCTGGTTTGTTTCGTTGACGAACCTCGCCCTTTGTTGCCTTGGACCCAGTCGCAGGTCTTTCGACTTTATTGAGCCAGGTTTTGTAAGATTCTTTCTACATGCTAATTGAGATGAATTGCGTTTATGGGGCCCGGTGGCAGGTCGTTACATCAAAACCAGCCTCAAGGTTGAAGCTCTCGACGCGAACATCTCAATCCTTTCAAGCTCTTCATTCCTCCATGTGGATACTTAGATCTCAAGAGTAACCAAATTACTAATTAAATGAAGCTAAAGGTGCCTATCAATGTTTCTCTTTTACGCTGTGCCCCTACAACCATCGAGCTCAATCTCCACGTCCCCTGCGTCTGCCCCTTGTCCTCTTGTTGTTATTGCCTAATCAGGAAGTTGGCGGTTAATGTTCGGGTAACCCGAAGAGCACGGAGCTCGCCTCGACACTGAAGGTGCCTCATACTGGCAGATAGGCAAATGTTAAGCTAATGTTGATGATCTTCCCTGTCCGCCAGCTCAACGGAACGATTCACTTAACTCCGACCCGTCCCTTGCAGTTGAAACTCCGCCAAGTCTGCTTTATTAAGT
Source organism: Fusarium sp. MBC 438 (assembly GCA_030779245.1). Lineage (NCBI taxonomy): Eukaryota > Fungi > Ascomycota > Sordariomycetes > Hypocreales > Nectriaceae > Fusarium > Fusarium sp. MBC 438. Next base: position 951 of record JAPFTB010000454.1, read on the forward strand.
CGATCTCGTCCCTGTTGTCTGTTTTATCTTAGAAGATTATGCTTGACATATTTCGTGGTGGACTTAATGCCCTCTCAACATCGAAGAATACATCTCCTCATTTTTGGGGCCACCGGAAGAACTGGAGTTTTTGGTTACAAGTATGCTCTGGAACAAGGTACGTAACATGATCCTGCCATTTTCATGGACGACTAGGCCAAAATACGTGAGCATTCCAACCTATCCTAACCCTAGAGTAGGCCATCTCGTCACGGCTATTGTGAGAAACTCTCAATCCCCATGTCACGTCTGGTCTAAGGTCCAAGTTCGTTGGCCCACCCCGGCTCATGGCAGATGCGGTAGCCAACGTATCGCGTGCGCTCCGCCAATCAAGTGTTCAGCATAACGCAGGAAAGGCTCGGATAGTATTTATGAGTGCTGTTGGCGTTGCTGAGAGCCGACAAGCCGCACCTTGGCTTGCAACTTTCATGGTGGACCACCACACCAACACGAACAAGATCTACCAAGACCATGAAGCCGTCAGGGCCGAGATAGAGGGGAACTGTGGGGATGAGATTAGCTGTACATTGGCCTATGCGGTTGGACTCGGGACTGCCGGAATCAAGCCAATGAAGACTTTCCGTCCCACAGAGGCTGGGGCGAGTTGGTACATCACAAGAGAGAGTGCCGCCAGATGGATGGTGGACGTGGCAGTAGGGAAGATGGGAGAGAGATTCAGAAACCAGGCGGTTATCGTGTCGAATTGACGTTGTTAAGAAGTTCCCTTCCTCAAGACAGTGTTCTATAATGGCCCTCAGCCTTATCCCCTCTCCATCTTCTCAGGCGGCTTGGCGCATGAACAACGTAGGGCGGTCGACCGCATGGTAGCCGAGGTGTCTTCCCCCATAGTCCTCTAACACACATCTCATCGTAGCGCCAGCCTAGAGATACGATCCGGCAATAGAACCACCCAACATCGCCTTCTGTGTTTCCCTCAATCGGGGCCCAATCATCTGGCACATATTTGCCCTCATGTCCGATCCTGTCTGGATGCCACGCAGGAAGCCAATCCTTGTACAAGACCCCGATGATTGGAAATGTCGTCTCGGCCGACTTGAGAGACCTTCTATCGGCAACCAAGCAATAGTGAAAGCGCGCAACCTGATACTTCCAGCCATCTTCGGAAGGGGGCACACCTCGATCAGATGCCCACTTTGAGAATCGCTCTCGGATAACTTGTGTTGTAACATTGCTGAGCGATTTCTTGTCCTCGACAACTGGCCAATGGGTTTGACCCATAGGAAACCGTTTGTCGTCGGATTCCTGGAACTTGAGCACCATGTTGTGGATGAGTTCGCGCAATTTGAAGAACTCGCGATCTGAGTGGCCGCCGTACGCAGTTCTATAAGTGACAAGGCCCCATGGGCGATTTTCAAGCTCTTCCCTGACTTCAGCGATTCCTTTCTCTGGTGAAGGATAGCAGAGATGGCTGCTTCTCATGCTGGGCCACTCGACAGAGGCTCTCTTCAATCGGTCGCGCACCACGTCAATAGGCCCTTCCCACCAAGCAGGATGATCGAGAGGAATCGGGAGCGGGTCGAGGGGCCCAGGTGGGAAAAAGTCACCAGTCTCATGTTTTCTAGTTGAAAACTGCCGTGGTGTCTTCACAAGTCTGCCTTTTGGCTGCAAGGGCCAGGGCAGGCTTCTCGACGCGGGGGATGCAGATCGCGCGTGTCGCATCCATTGTTGAGTTGGTCTGCACAGATACCTATAGACCTGCATTGCTCCCGTGTAATGAATTATTACGAATTCGTAGGAACTAGAGAAAGGCTTTTGGGAGCGGTAGAGAACATGCAGTTAGGCGGTGATCGGTGGATGTTGGATTGAAGGATGTGTTCATTTACCAACAGCTGAAGAGACGCGTTGCATGCCTGAGGCAACATGTTGGAACCGCATCCTTGCTAACAACAAGCCGCCGTGGTCGAATACCAGGCCTCACTTATTGTTTTTCCTTCTCATTTTACCATAAAAATGGCAGGCATTAAGATCTGGAACCGGACTGAGTTAGAATAGTTATTGCCAGAGTGTGGCTGTTCTTGGCCCCCTCAGGCGCCTCGAGATCACGAAGACCGAAGACGCCACTCAACACAGACCACAACCTAGGTCTCACGCCAGATTCCCACGTGATGAGACTGGGCCAGCTTCTTTGTTCTCGTTCCATAGCTTGAACAAGTTCGTGTAGTCTCATTTCCCCTTTTTTCTTTTCTTCTTCTCCTCTCCAGTCTTACTTATCCTTCTCTCATCGGGTAAATCTCATCAACTCCCCGCTTGCCTTAAACCCACAAGCACCACAGTCACTTTTGCATACCTGCAGCCTGTCTACTCACCAGAGGTGCTTAAATGGATCCCTACTTCTGCCTTGATCCATCTTATCTCACTCTTTGACATTCCTCACAACTCTTGCGCCTAGTTGTCGAGAATCTGCGGATCTTTAGACTTGCTTCCAACTTGGCTTCAACTTGCAACCATGGCCAGGTACTCTCCAGAAAGGCCAAGCTCCCGTCGTTCTAAGATCAAGGCATCTCGCGACTACTACTTGGATGCAATGCGTATACCATTGTCACGTATACCTAGACCCTCAACCAGACCCCCTCGGCGTCGTCCTCTGCGAAACAAAGCCAAAGCTGCACACCTTGTCCCTCGCTATTTGAATCTATCCTCATTGAAATCATATTCTCAAGGCACCGACAAAATAAACAAGTCAATTGGTTCTCATGCTCGAAGAGCCAATGCCGCCATCACTTCTGGACAAGGCCACTATGTTCCACAGTACGCCTCCGTAATTCCCCTCCCTCGAATCCCCCATCCACAAGATACAACTACGCTTGAACCGGAAGCCCCATCCAAGAGACCACATCCCATCAGCTCACGCAGCGATGATCACCATGAATCTAGGCCCCCACAGAAGCGTCATTGTAGTCGTAGCGATGACACCCCTAGGCTCTTCAAGTGGGCCTCACCCAAGGTTCTGTCCATTCCTTTACCCTCTGTCGGGTCTCCCCCTAGCACTCCCAGTGATCCTGAACTCCCGGAAGATGGCCTAGACAAGACTTCGAAACGTTCATGTCACTCATCCCTACCCATTGTGTCCCGGTCTCTCGCTGAAAACCTCCTTGAGAAACACGAGCCTGACATACCTGTTAGCTCCAGGGACCACACAAAATCTCTCTTTAAAAGGTTTGGTGATGAAATTCCATCGAGCGAGAGATTGGAAAGGCAGAAATGGCAAGAATGCGGACCAATTCCACGCAGGATCATCAGCATGAAACACGGTCTCTTTGATGGGGCTCCCAGACACCAACCCCTTTCGGAACCAAGCAAGACATCTTCCAACAAAGAAAATTCAGTTCAGAATCCCAAAGAAGCTGCAGCTCGAATCTTGAGCCTTTGGTTCTTCCTTTTCGCCTGTCTTCTCGGTGCCTTCATTGGCGGCATGGTCCTCCACGGCCATCTAGCCCCAGAGTTTCCTGCAGCTACGTGGGAGCTACAAGATCACGAATCTTTGCATTGCTCTGGCGACAAGATCAAGATTTGTTCCTGGTAAGAGAAGTATCCACAATAAGGAACTAAGCCTGGTGTGCTCTGCAATACCGTCTCTTTGTCACGAGAGTGTTCTCATTGACTCTACATGATGCCCGGCCGAGTTGCAGCCTTAGGGCTTTGTTCCCTCTTTTTGGGGTACAGGGCCCTAAGGAATGGATTGGGAAGCTGGAACTGGACATCAAGTCTAGGAGGCCTGGATCATTTGATTGATGAGTTTGGATCTGCTGTAGTCTCGGGTGACTGTTTTTAGTCGTTCCATGATTTTTAATGTTCATTCTTGCAATTCAGGATTGTTCGAGCAAAATTGTGTTCAAACGATGCAACAAATGCCGCTCAGGGTATTGTTCCGACTTTGTCCTAGAGCTACTTTGACTGTTAAAAAGCAAACCACGCTATTCTCACACTTTCCCTATTGCTTCCAAGTATAAGATCATACTTCTATCTCCGTAGTCAACTTCCTCTTTACCTCCATTGAAACAGCTGACATTCCATCCTAATCACTGTTCATCTTGCATCAACGTGTGAGAATTGATTGCTAGATTCAGGGACGCCGATCCCCGACCATATTGCACATCATGGTTAGCCAGCCAATCCGCGATGGCAGTGGCAAGCCTGTCATGCTTGATCAGCAACTTTATCTCGAGGAAAGTGTCATCCAAGACAACGATGGTATGGCTGGCATGACAGCTGAGGTCGCAGGTAACGCAGATACGGAGACGCAATGTCAGGCTCCTGAAGCCAATCCGCAGTCGCCCGAGATGGCGGCCATTGTCTCTGCTATTACAACTGCATATTCCAACGGACAGCTCACTAAGAAAGGCGTACAGGACAAGCTTACCGGCCAACTTGAGGCACGATGGCAGACGGTTCGCAAGTATGATCAAGGTTGGCGTGAGAGATCTCGAAGCAGAAATGCAGCCTGGATGTCCACTTCTGAATGGGTCACAAGTTCCGAATGGACAATACCTTTCAAAAATTCTGACAGCACCGAAATAGATTGCCTACGAGGGGTGGTCGGTGAGAGAAACTATCTCAGATTCAGAAGAGACGAGCAAAATCTCGCTCTCTCCCAGTGGCTGGTCGATCCAAACGGATGCGCATCAACCTGTTCGGCCAGGGCTGGAGAGACGGTCCTTGAGAGGAACAAATTGTTTCGAGAGTTGTTGGACAAGATGATTTATGGTCTAGTCTGCATTGGACAATGAAAGGCGAGAAACATCTATTGCGGCAGTGTGAGGTAGAACATGAGAGAAGAAGAAGAATTTAAACACCATTTGCTACCTCCATGAACATTACTAGATATTATTATCAAGCCATTGCAGTGATATTATACTAATCTATAACAAGAATTAAAACTCAAAGAGAGAGTCAGGCCAGACATTTAACCTTAGTCGCTCTGCTCAACTAGGTGCATATGCATTGCGTGTGTCGTGGTTGGGATCCTGGGTGCTAGGTACCTAGGTAGTCAGGTTCAAGTTGTTTTGGGAACAGGTAGCTATTAGATGACCAAGGCTCCTTCCTGTTGTTGTGGTTTGGCTCCACGTTAAGGAGTGAAAGGTTCGCACTGTGTCGCAAAGTCTTTGTGATGGGGGAAGGTGCGTGACAAAATTCTGGACAGCTTCCTGCCGTGCCGGAGCGCTGGCCGGAAACCAGCCTCACTCCGATCGGGCAGATGCACTTTATGTTTCTCCGGGTAGTAATTATTCTCGCCTAATTTACTGCTAGATCTCATTATGCCTATATTTGTGGTCAAGATTGGTGACATGAGCACGAGTAGCAAATGCTCGTCTAGCTACAGGGCTTCTTGAGATCCCTCTCTACCACGACAACCTCCTCAACCTCGTCCTCAAGCTGGCAAAGATATCGAGTCTCTCCCTTGAAGACAAAGCTCGTAACCACCCCAAGAATATCATCTGTAATGCTGGTGATCCTCCTGCCATCAATGGTTCCGATTGACCTCTCAAGACCAGGTGCAGTAAAGTCCAGCAGTGATAAGACCAGCGGCAGGTCCACAAACGACATGTGCCCGGTCCCATTGACGGTGACGAACATCTCTGCAGCATCAACTTTGTCCATGATTCCTTTAAAGTATGACGCTGCTTCCTCTGTGCTATCGGCACCAACGACAAAGAGAGGTGTATCGAGACCGGCTTCGCTGACAGACCCATACAGTTTTCCATCGAAGTCAAGACCACCAAGAACCCGGTCGTCATTCAGAGCAACTTGAGCAGAGGTTGCACCTCCGAGAGAGTGGCCGTAGACGAAGATTTTGCTCGTGTCAAACCCGTCAAGAATGCCCCCCAGGCTTGATGGCTCCAAAATCTCATTAATGAGGAAGGATATATCTGCGCTTCGAACCTATCCATCACAAGATTGTTAGTCAGGGGCGACCACAAAAGAAATTTGACTACCTGCTTTTACACCCTTCTCAGCCACTTCGTCGTTTATGTCGTTTGGACTTGCTCCATACACGACTGTGCCGTCGGGAAACTCGACAATACTACCGTCATAAGGATGATCGACTGTGATGACCACATTCCCCTGGCTAGCCAGCGACTTTGCTTGGGCGCTAGAAAGCAGCCTGATACTGCTGAAACCAGGAGAGAATATGACAATAGGAAGAGGTGCCCGCTTCTTCGTGGATGCCTTGCAGAATTCAAGCTCTAGCCCCTCAAAGGTCGTGTTTGGAAGTCCCAGTGTTTTGGCTGCACCCACACGAGTTTTTGGTGGCATGTAGTCGACCTTTTCGGTTTGGCATTTCTTCTGGTTCTTTTGGGTAGGGACAAATAGTGAGGTCAAAATTCGTCGTTTGTGTTGACTGTCTTCAGGAGCATACGGATCCCATCGAGACTCGTCAGTGAGTTCCACTACTTTGTGTGAGACAGCCCAGGGGCCAGAGGGCCCTGAGACCATGATAGCTTGCGCTATGTTAAAGAAAAGAAACAAAAAGGCCAACATGGTTAAGTGAGATTGTCAACTGCTCCACGACTGTCCCTGTAGCTCACCAGAGCACTCAAGGCAGAGGTTCCTCATCTATATATATTTCCTGCGATTCCCTGACTCGGTACCTAGGGCCTTGGCGATACTCTTGAACGAGTAGTCTCCTGTCTTTTTTAGGAATGGAAACACGTACCAGTGCTTGTGCTTACGTTGGATCTTTATACGGGGCTCGCGTAATCTCGCATAACATCGTATTCCCGACCAGGAGCGCGCGTGTTTCTTTTTCAGCCAAGCATTCGCATCCTTCGACTTCAGGCACACAGTAGAAACTTTGGTCGCTCATGAGGCTCAAATAGGGTTTTGGACGTGTATTGGAGCTTCTCATAGTTCTGTGACAGTTCAACTTGACCATCCATTCACCTTGACGGTCAGCCATCAAACAGGATTTCCATGAGGAGGAAAATAGATACTTGGATGATGAACTTGTTCTGGAACGAGGCTGGGCTGACGCTTTGTCGTAGGGTTACACTCAAGGCAGACAAGGGATCGTCGTTATACGAGAGCTTTCAGCCCAGATGAATCATTCACCCCGCTTCAATGTGGGTTTGGTCTCAGCTGGTGCTCACACCACTGTCGGAGATATGAATCAATGCCCGATGAAGCCTTAGAACCATGAATTGGACGGCCAGTTCTTACGAAAAGATTCCCTAAACAGAAGAAACCGTCTATGTACGAAATCATAGGTGATATCCGTGAGGAGGGCCATGGCTAAGAGAGCTGGAAGCTAACAGGCGGAGCCCAAGTCGAAGCAGTCTGCATGTCTCAATTGATTAGAACGATGGAGGTCTGTTGACATAACTCTCATCAACAATAGATATCTCAGTAGCTCTCATGTCTGGATGCTTCCGAGCGTGAACTAGTGCTGAGTTCCAAATCCCCTTCAAACATAGGCTTGTAAAGCCTGGGGTTACTGGCTGTACAGACTTGATTGCCAATGGTGGAGATGATTGTCATTGGCTTAAGGATGAGTTGTCTTATTCCGCAAGTATGTCCATGTCCCCTGGAGAAACTTGTCGCAAGCAAAAGACCAAGTCCCTTGTTTCGCAGCTGGGGCACCTTATATACCACAAAACTCAAATATCAATAGTTTCACGTCGTCACTGTCATGGCTGATGATCATAGACTTGTCCACTTTATGTTCTTCGCGTACATAAATACCCCTCATCACATTTCAAACATATAAAGCACTTGAAGACAACTTTTTACAACTCGCATGAGCTCTGACTAGCATACTAGCTTCGCCACATCCCTAACTCAGCGGATTCAACACGGCTTCGACTCATACGCTTTCACCTAGTAACCCCAAACCCTTTATAGGAGAGCTAGTAACTTCTAAGACAACAACAGAGACAAAATTTCGTAGTCATAGGGTCTGTACGATGTGCCGTGCCAAGGTTGAGAGGACCCAGATAGTCGATAGATCTTGTCTACTCTCAACTAGGTAGGTAGCAAAAATGGCGCATTGCCATAGTGCCTCTACTATATCCCTACCATTTGAAGTGACTTGACATATTTGACAACTTGGGCTGCGCAGTGCCTGATCATGCTATTCACCCCGGAACCACCCCCCGCAAAATGTTTCCCTTTGGTGGGAATTCCACGTTACATCCATCCCCGCGTTTTTCTTTCCCCAATACCATGTTCCTTGAGCCGCGCCAATCAGTTAGTGATGACAGAGGTTTACTACTGCCAAGCATCATTCCATGAGCCGCACCAATCCTCGGCCTCGTCGATCAGCGGGGTGAGCTAAATCGACCAAGCTATGTGCCCGAGTAAAGGTATATAAAGAGTATGGATCAGAAAATAGCATTGAAGACTATTTCTTAAGATCGGCTTCCATATTCCAGAACATGTCATGCATGTCTTTTCAACCATCTCGGCTTTTGTTGGCCTTTGGTCATGCCTTGCCTCTGGTTTTACAAACCCCATTAAGACCGGCAGTGATCCCCATATTGCCTACCATGATGGCATGTAAGACTTTAAATCATTGATTTCATGAAGTTTGGACTATTTGCTAAGCCCTTCAAGGTACTATCTGACTTCTACAACTTGGACTGATGTTCGCATTACGACGGCGTCCACTATCGAGGGCCTGAAGACGGCAGAATCCCACGTCATATGGTCCGATAGGTCGAACCCGGCTAGAGCATGTAATTTTTGGGCTCCAGAGATGCACAAGGTTGGCAATCGTTGGTACGTCTACTTCTCGGCAAGCGTATGCAATTCCGACTGGGGCATCGTGTTACCGTCCTTGAGGGTATACGCGCTAGAGGGAGGCATTGAGAACCCTCTCTCTGCCGATTATACAATCTCGGACCCTGTTTTACCTCCTAATTATAACGCGGGTATGCTTGATGCGGTATGTAACGAAATCCTTCCTACTAATAGACACTCTCTAATCAAGGTCCGCCAGACTCTTTTCGATATTGAAGGCACTACGTATTTTCTGGTAAGTTTCTTCAACCCATATCTGTGTGGCGCTTTATACTTATGTATCATACCAGTTCTCGGCAGTTGATGGCCCCGAAAGCCCTGACGGAGCATCCCTCTGGATTGCTGAACTCCTTTCACCAACTACTTGTGGAAATGCGACTATGATAGCAGCGCCCGAGTTCGACTGGGAGCAAGAGGATTCTGCCGTTCTTGAGGGCCCGTATGGCATTATATCTCCCGCCGGCACCATCTATGTGGTCTACTCGGCCGACTCTTGCAACACACCTGCCTATAAGCTCGGCGTCATGAAGTTCACCGCCGGAGCTGACCCACTAGATCCTGAATCATGGACCAAGTCTCCTGAACCAATCTTTCAGACCATGAATGGTCTCTATGGTCCAGCTCATAATGCATTCTTCAAGAGTCCCGATGGCACAGAGGATTGGCAGGTCTTCCACGCCAATCTAAATGCCAATGATGGCTGCGGTAGTACCCGCAAAACCTTCATCCAACCTGTCAACTGGAAGGATGACCAGATTGACCTGGGGGAGCCCCTTCCTGTTGGTGTTGAGATTAAGGCACCTTCAGGAGAGTAAGGAGAGTATGGGCCGATGCAAGACTGACGATAACGACGAAATATGCTTCAGCACCCTAAACTTCATTAGACAAACGTGCCCTCTGCTGCATCTATCTCTTAGTCTTCATTTATATGTTCACACTGCTCAGTGACTATGACTCTGTTTCGCCTCAGAAGTGACCACGTGAATTGGAACACGTTGCTGAACCCGAATTATTTCCTCTAAATCACTTGGAGTAGGCCTTTCATGACGTTGATACTCCCAGGGAGCAGTCCATCTGGCACATCCTCATCTGTTTCCAACATATAGTATGGTCCAGACCCCTCGTAGTCAGCCCTAGCCTGCCAGCCATGAGTCTTTGCTTCAGTAATCTCCCACTTTATGTCAGCTCCCTCTGTCGCTGCGTTCTTGCAAAAGGCAACAACGTCATCAACAAATAGATCATAAGATCCCACATTTACCCAAGTGTGAGTTGGTAGTACATCGCCCCAGCTCCAACCTCTTGGTTGAGGTGCGCTAAAGTTCGCCAGCTCACCGCCTTTGCTTCCCATGGCCAACGCCGCCGCACCATCCAGTCGCGGCTTATCGGTAACATCCAGGTCCTTGTTACGTTCAAAGGAAGCGCCTGTGTTGGTGAGGTTGATCCAGGGACATAAGAGAATAGAAGCAGCTGGTCGAGGTAGACCTTGGCGGGTGATGCCAAGGAGACAAGCGACAGCGAGATGGGCACCAGCCGATTCACCGCCCACAATGATATCTTCAGGACTAATGTTTTGTGTCTCGAAAAGATACCGATATGCTGCTACAGCTTCGGTTTGCTGTTTGGGGAACACAGCGTCGGGCGCGAGTGTGTAGTGAAGAGACAAAATGTCCAGACGAACATGCTTGTCGGCCATCAACTCAGTCAATCTGAACAAGGTGGAAAACATCCAAAAAGGAGTGCCGTGGATATAGGCGCCTCCGTGTATCCATAGAAGCGTTTTGTTCTTCCACCCTATCTCGCCAGGCGCATCCCCTTGGCCCCGACGAAGCCAATACGCCGAAAACTCGGGAGTCGAGACCGGGGTGCCGATTTCGTCAGTCACGCCGCGAAATCGCGGTGACCCAAAGTCGACATCAATGGCGGACGGGTCAAGCATCGGCATGATTGGAGAGTCGAGACGGGGGGGTTGAAGGGGGTTTGTTGTTGTCGAGAGCTCAGTTGTTTCTTTGTTTCTCACATCTAATGTCATGCCGACTTGACTGCTCATTAACGAGGGGGTTCTTCGGCCTCGGTAAAGAAGCAGCCGAGCCATGATCCACATCTCACGGGTGCCTTGTCTGTCACCGTTATTCAAGGCTTCTACTTAGTTATCACAAACATTTAGGCTAAATTCTCGTTTTAACAGACAATATCGGCCCACTTGTTGTCCAACTTGAAGTCATTTTCGTGAGATGCTCCTTGTCAATACGAGTAAGCCAGACACTTAATATCCTTAATGGCGTTCATGGGCCAAATTGGAAAGCAAAGTTCCATTTGTTCTAACGTGTTTTTTGTATTGTTAGTTGAAGCCCGGCCCTCTATGGGACAAATGAGCCGGAAGATTGTTCCATCTGTGGTATCGACAAGAGAGTAAATGATGCATGTGGCCGTGCTTAGCTAGAAAGTCAGAGAAGACATAACTCTTTGCAGAACGTGGGACTGGATTTGTACAGCTATGTTCAAATAATTCTAGCCTTTTATTAAAATATTACGGCTTCTTTTATTTAGTGTTTCTATTCAAACTCGTAATTAACGTTACTTAGGTAGGTAGGGAAGGATATCGCACTGTATACTTGTACCGCCTTCCTGACGCACACGTACTGAGATGCAGAAGGGAGGAGGGCATATGATCTCAGACCTCATCCCACCAAACACCATTTCTTCCATCTCATCATTCTTCCTCTCCCTCACATCATTACACTGGAAGCATTTTTGGCTTGGCATTTTGATACCGCAAGATACATCATCAAAGTCTCCATCATCACATCCATGGCTATTTCGAACTTGGCCTCGTCAGACCCTCCTGTCCCGTCACCTCCGAACGGCAGCCGACAACCCCCATCAAACGCCACTGGTGACCTCGAGTATCGCAAACGTAGTCGTTAGAAGCCACGCAGTCAGTCCATTTCTTTCCTCCCGGACAAGAGGATCGTTATAACATGTCTGCGTTGCCGGAATCGAGACAGCCTTATGGTACGCCCTAACATGCCGGACTATCCGATTATCATGGCTAACCAGGTACAGCATCGTCGAGCCCGGGAGCGTTTGAAGATCCACCTGCAAGTCACGGCCCCAAGACCAACCTCCCCTCAAGTTCCTCAACCATCCCCTCCACAGCTGCCCTGCAACACCATGGATACCCAGACAGCTTCCAGCACACCCGATGTTCAGCCAGCTTCCACGTCTCCGGATGCGAGGACTATGGTCGTGGTCCCAAATGTGCCTCCAATACACGACTCAGCAGTCGCCAAAGAGCCCATTTCTTACTTTCAGTCTCTCGATTTGGACCTGCTGGCTGCAATCTCACCACTACCAGATATAGAGTTTAACCCCAGTGACTTTGACCTGCTCAGCAACTCGCTGAGTCCTGCCTCCTCGAGTCCCGCCAATGGCCAGAATGCCATCCCGACGACTTCCAACACTCCCAAAGATCCCAATAGCTTGTGTATCAAGTGTTTTAGGCCAAGGCCTCCAGGGAGCACAACACAAGAAGACGGTCTGTGCAGGGCATGCTACGCCAAGTTGCGGAGGGCCCAGTTGCGAGCAGCTGGACAAACGAGTGGCCAAGTCTCAAAAGACTAAATGGAGTGTTGCTCGTCAGTTAGTCTAGGTTGCTTTCTTACTCAATGGCATTCTCGAATCCCAGTGGCCAGCACTTCTGAGTACCAGTTGCCTGAGCTTTGGTTGATGGAATAAAATCGAGATTGTCCAATTCATAGTCACCCATAGAAAACCATGACACACTAAACTAGGCTTTTCTGAGTAGTTGCTCCCAATGACCAACCGGCGCTCCGTATTTCCTCTTTCTGTTATGAATTTTTCTCTGTTGGCTAGCGTTAGCCGACAGGCCCAGCACCGACCAACCGTCAGCTCGGATCTTGAATAGACATTAACAAGTAAGATCTGAGGCTCCTGAGCCCATTATTGATTCGCTACTACAGATGGTCAGCTTCGAAAATGCCCCACCGCCGGTGCATTGGATTGTTTCAGCTTCAGGAGTCGCATGTTGTACAAGGCCTGCGACGGTAAATGCTCGTGTATAACTTGCTGCTACATCCCCTTGGTCTTAGATTCCATTACCATTCTATCTAAAGTCCCGTCTATCGTTCCAATCCAGATCATTTAGAATCACGGGCCACGACCATCGATGGCCAAGATGGATTGACACGCCTCCCGTCATGTTATACGGGTCCTTCACGACAGTTGGTTATTCGCATTCACGGCAATTATAATCACTACCTTTGCAATTGCTTGGATTGTGCGGGGAGGATCAATTGTGTTATCTCCATGGACCAAAGACCTCTTAGTCTTCTATCCAACGAAGACCAGACTAAATACTCGGCTTTGAGAGTCACTTGCATTTGTTTCGCCTTTACACTACTACTCGTCACTGCCTAGATCAATAGAGTCACGTAGTAGCGGTTGGTATGGACAAGCGTACCAAAAGAATGCGTGAGCCCGGGGCCTGCCATGTTGCATTTCTAGCCGGTTCATATACTTATCGTGATGCAGTCCAGCATCGCTCCTAGATCAGGCCTAGAGGATGCCTAAGAACTTGCCCAGTCCAGAAAATACAGTAACATGTGGTGAACGTGAAAGCTACTGCGCTCCAGGATTGTCGACAGACTCGAGAGGTGCACACCTCAAGAAACCCTAGAAAGAGTTGGCCGAACACCATCTTGATGAGCTGCCAGCCTCAGTATGGGAGAACCTATCACATCATTTGTAGGTGACTAGAAATATGCTCTTTCTCCCTGTATCTACCAAGTGCGTCAGATCACATGGGTTGCCTACCTCTGTCAAACGGCCTTTGGTTGATGATAGCGACAGCTATACCTCCTCAGTTAGGCCGACTTAATCTATCCGGTGCCGGAAGTAGAAGAAATAGGGTAAATAATCTATCAATGCTACCATTGAGACTGAGGGGCCATCTCGTCTTCTGAATATCTCTTGGGCACGTTGGTGAGCATGAATGTTATGTCAGGGCGCTGTCAAATGAGGTGATAAAAAGAAAAGTGTGCGCCTTGTTTCCTATGCAGACTGCGGCCTCCTGTGGTAATGCTTCCTAACGTTTCTACATCTCTTTCCTATCAAGCTTGCCAATCAATGTACCACCATCGAGAATGCTGCCAAACATGGCTGCCTCAAATAGGTAGTTTACCTGCCAGCCGTGATGGTTTGCATGAGCAATCACCCAGACCATCTCCAACACGGACCCTCGGGAGAATAGCTTGGCCATGCAAAGCCTTGAGCCCTCGGCAAATTTCTTCTCTTGCTCCTCGTCAACCTTCCCTCCCCTAACATACTCGAGTGGGCCTGTGACAAGGAACCACCAGAGGTCTCGAAGTAGCGGCTCTTGTTGGTTGGTGTCAAAGAATTGGTTCACATGATTACATGTCTCTTCGCCATTGCATGCAAACTTAGGGTCTAGAGGTCTGCTGAAGCCTGCTGTGTGATATTCCTTGTCAAAGACCTCGTCGAAATCCGCCTCAAACTGGGGTCTAGCAGGTGTCTTGCGGGCTTTGGGCCAACCAAGAAGCGCTCGGCGGAAAAAGAAATGCCGATCGTTTTGAATGTGCCATGTGTACAGCGCAGCGCACATCCTAGCCACAGGTTCATGCCACCTCTGAGTCAACATCCTAGCTCCAGTAGCAGCGTAGGCATCATAGACTCTTCGCAGAACGTCTTCACTCACGGTGCCTGTGTCTGTCACGTCTGCGACATTCAGGAACGAGTTCATGACCTCCGAGTTGACAAGGTCGCATCCCACGTCGACGACATCGGTACCTGGCGAGCTAAAGACCAGGTCCGCCATAACGGCACCGGCATCGAAACCCCGCGCTATGGCCTCGGCGGCCATTCCGAG
>JAPFTB010000456.1:0-13470 GCA_030779245.1 Fusarium sp. MBC 438
GCTGTTGTATGTTTTTTGCCATGTGAAGCTATTTTCTTTTTACCCTAGACGTGCGTCTTGAACTTCCAGGTAAGCAGGTACCTAAGTTCCATGCTGCAACGAGTGGTACGTACCAAGCTCACGTGAAGAGAACCACAATGAAAACCAAGACTAGACAAGGAAACAATATTACCAATGAAAAAGAAGGATGGAAATGGCTCCTTGGTTCGTTTGCAATAAATGGAAGAGTAGTTCCTTTTCATGTTTGAGATGAACACCCTTTGCAGTAAATGATTGGTGTTTCAAACTTCAAAATGACAAGGATGCTCAGCTATGCCGCCAATAACTAAATCATCCGTTCTAGAGCCTGACCTCAAAAGCAGGCTCCCAACAATCAAGCTTAAACAAGTAAAAAAAAAAAAAAAGGCTCACTCCCAATAAACGCGGCACCCCCTGCATCAAGTCCTTAGCCGCTCGTCTCAAGTGTCTTTTAGCCGCCCTCCAATTATTCTTGGTGTGAGTGCTTCCCCGTGAAACTAGAGCCTACAACCCGTTTGAGGCTTGGCAAGTAGAATTGATTGGGTTGGCTTGCATTATTGGTGTACCCCGCTTACTCGGTGAGAGTTTCGTTTCATCGGGGACCAGAAACTTTGTTTCTTTTACGAGACTGTTCATTTCACAATGTGCAATGTCTGTCACCAAAATGCAACTCATCTTACACAATTCTCACCAAATACTCCTTGGCATTTAGTCACCTGGACATTATCCTCTCACCCGTAAAAGCAGGCTGTAGAAATGCAAAAACATAGCCTACCATTATTCGCCCAAGCCTAGTCACACAGCCCCTGAAAGAATTCTATTCCTATCCTATCCGTTCCTGTCTGTGCCCCCTCTCCCAACCACCCCCCCCCTTGCTTGCGCCTCCGCCTCCCATATGTGACCGCCTCCATTTGTGAACAAAAAAGACATGAGGCTTTCAGCAGCCAGCCGCCCATGACAAGGAGACGCAGGTGTTTCGTATCCAATAGTCACTCATTGTTCACCCGCAGTGATTCAAAGGCTTACAAGCCCTGCATTGTTCAGTTCCCGCGCATGGATCAGGCTCTCTCACTGTCCAAGCTTTGACTTCCCACCCAAGGGCTGAGGCTTATATATTTCCTTACCCCTTCGTTGATCATCACTGTTTTAGCTTTACTCCCCCCTACTACTCCTTTTTTCCCTCATCCTTTCTGACAAAAACAGAAACAAAGATCCGTCAGCTTTTTCCCTTTTTTCATTTCCCACTTTTAAAAATCTCTCGTCAGCCATCCCTACAAGAACCCGAAGGGCTGGATCCTCTCCTTCTTGTCATTCGACTCTTCATTTCTAGCTTTGATACCCCATTCAGCGACTTCTTCTTTTACTTTTCAGTTGGTCACTCAAAAAAACACCACATCGATACCAATCTTCCATCATGAAGTTCTCCATCTTTGGCCTCACGGCCGCTCTCGCCTCCTCCGTCTCGGCCCTCCCCCACACACCCCGCGGAGCCTACGCCTCTGTCGAGAAGCTCTCGGCGCGCATCCTCCTCGGAAACTCGGGTCACATCTACATCGCCGACTTTTACTCCCACTCGGGCAAGTTTGAGCTCACCCTAGAGCAGGAGATTGAGGGCGGAAACTCGTGGATGGCCTTTTCCTCCCCCAACCTCTTGTATGCCGTCGACGAGAACTCGGATAACCTTCGTCTCTTTGAGGTCGACCTCAAGGGTAACAAGCTCACCAACAAGACTGAGAGCAAGGATGGCAGCATTGGTGTCGTCCACCTCGAGTTCAACAAGGCCAAGACGCGTCTTGTTGGCGCTGCCTACGGCAACGGTACCATTGATGTCTGGAACACGGAAAAGGGCGGCCTCAAGTTCATCAAGACCATCAAGTCTCCTGGAGAGCTTGGCCCCAACGAGGAGCGACAGGCTGCTTCCCACCCTCACCAGTCTAACCTGGACCCCTCTGGTCGCTACTTTGCTGTCAACGACCTGGGCACCGACTCTGTTGTCATCATTGACTCCAAGAACGACGCCTGGAAGGTTGCCTCTAACAACAAGGTCACTGCTGGATGTGGTCCCCGCCATGGCGTCTTCTACCCCAGCGGCGCTGCCAAGGCCACTCACTACATCGTTGGATGTGAGCTGTCCAACACTGCCATCGTCTACAAGGTTACCTACGAGGAGAACACCCTCGCCTTCACCGAGACCCAGACCATTTCCACATACGGCAAGGACCAACCCCCCAAGGACCCCTCAAAGGCAGCTGTCGGCGAGGTCATTCTGGCCCCAAACAACAAGGACCTCTACATCTCCAACCGTCTCTCGGGCTACGACACCGACTCCATCGCCCACTTCACCATCGCCAAGTGTGGCACCCTCACATTTGCCGACAGTGTCTCCACGGGCGGCCTCCTGCCTCGCATGATCAGCTTCAGTTCCACCGCCCAACATGTCTTTGCCGGTAACCAGGACGGTCCCTCCGGTCTGGTTGCTCTCAAGCGTGGTAACAACGGCAAGCTCCAGGAGAAGCCTATCGCTTCCCTTCCCGGCTCCAAGTTTGGCGAGGCTGGTTTCGGACCCCAGTACGTCCAGCAAATCATTTGAGTGCGATAGAATTGTGAGCGGATGGCATTTTCCATGGCGCTCGGCGTTAGTTAGGCAGATGGGTACAATGGATGTCTTGGAGATTCCTCGACTTGGCGAGCACAATGTAGTATTTTGGTTAAATCTGAAAAGTCTCGTCTATTCTGATATCAAAAGTCCAATCCCTGTGATATGTGGTTAGCTGTTGAATAATGTGTTTACTGATCATGTATGAGACTTACATGAGTCCTGCAAGCAGTGAGCCAATCACTTCTTGTCCTTCAAGAATGAATGACAATGTGTACCCGCTTGGCAACGGATCACTCATGTTTGTGCGTCCATCATGCTTTGTAAAGAGTCAATGCATGAAGCAATGGCATGCTCAAGCCGAATTGGCGCTGTGCCCAAGTACTGTGATCCTCTCTTTTCTTCGTTCAGTCTGAACTTGAATCGCTCGCCATACCTGCACCTCCTCGTCCTGACGTGTCCGCTAAACTATCCTGCAGATGCTTGTACTCTGCGTCTATCAGTTCCTGGTCCGTACACTTGTGTGCTGTCTCAAAATCGATGAGAACGGCTTCTCCGTCGCCGCCTCGGATCAGAAAGTTGTGCTTATTGATATCTCCGTGGAGTATACCCAGCTCGTGCAGCTTTTGTAAACTACGCTGGCACGCAGCCAGGTCGTCTGGTTCTGCGGTCCGGGCGTCCGGAACTTCTTCAATCAAAAAGCCGATGACTCGGCCGTTCTCGTGGATGTGTCCGAGAAACGCGGGGCCGATCCCCCGGCCGTGGATCCACTCGTATGAGGTGGTCTCGGCAGCAAAGTAGGGGATCTCCCAGGGGAATTGCGCAAACTTGGCCAACACCGGGCGATCAAAAGATGGGTGGGTGACGCGGTAGAGGGTCTGACGAACGCGGTCGAGCTCGTGGAGCTCCAGATGATCTATCATGGTCTTGTGCCAGACGTCGCCGATGCCAGGGAGGCTGCTTCGCCTCGTCTCACAGAAGCACGGCTCCCCTGTACGCTCATCCTTTCCTATGCGGCCTTCGTTCCAATCGCCGGGCGGAAAAGGTGGCAGTTGCGAGAGGAGGACGGGGGCATATGTGCGATCCACGCCAGATATGAGACCCCCATCAAGCGTCACATATCGGACGTGGGCGTCGTCGACGAGGAAGCGATACTCGCTCTGCTCGGCATCATCGGGGTCGGCCAAGACGGCCAGTAGCTTGACGTTGCTGTTGGTCTCCATTGAATTGGTGTGCTTAGCTTAGAAGTGAGCTGCTTGCTGACGAGAAAGTGGGAGCTATAAGAAGACACAGGCTTAGATCTGATGGTTCGAGGCTGGGGGTGACACGTGGGGGTTAGTGGTAGCTCATTGCGAGACAAGCACGTGTAGTCGATAGGTCAAAGGGTCTCGGACGGGACGAACAAGGGGAGACTGTGCATCTTTAAGGGCCATTTAACGGCCCCTTGGGAGACCATGTCAATTCTCGGCAATCTCAGTATTTGCGCTTTGACTCGTGGGAGCCCATCATCCGAGACGAGACGCACATCTAGCCCCCCCAATCCGATGCTACCAAGGGATCAGGTGGGGGAATGACTCTCTGGTCTGACGATTCTGAGCAGTCGTGGCCGTGTCAAACTCGTGGTTGCTGGGGTTTTGTTTGCAGACGTTGGTCGGCATGCTGCGAGTTGCATACCACGAACAGGCGGGCATTACATTCTCTGGTGCTCTGCTCATTCATCTCATGGACGGGTCGCTCGGCGTGTGCTGCGGGTCCGTTCCGTTCGTGTCGTGCTGTGCTGATGCCCAGGGTCTTGTTCCATTAGCTGTCCGGGGCATGACCCGATAGGTGTCCCCGGGCGTTATTGACGGCCTAGTCAAGCGCTGAAGATGATCCGGTTCGCCGAGTCATGGTCCTATAAGTGAGGCGGTTCGATGGTGGAGATGGCATCTATTCTGCAGGGGTTCGGTAAGTGAGTGGCGATGGGAAGTTGAAGTTGGGTTCGGTTGAGCCTCACGGGGAGAAAAAAAAGCAAGGAAGATTCAAGTGAAGTGAAGGGGAGCCAACCAACACCCCAGGACCGTTCGAGGGCACTTGCCATGCAGGTTCGAGGCCCGAAACCCGTGACCGTGCTGAAGGGTTTAGTTATCAATCAGTGAATTTGTATGGATCCATGGCCGCCCCATCATCTCTTCTCTCCCACAGTAATTACTCCGTTACCCCTAGAGCTGAACATCATCTGCATCGTGGTGTCGTATGACTGGCTCCAACAGTGTCTTGATGGATGCTTCATTTGATGCGTTGTCTAAGCAAGCCACCTGGATGGACAGTTTATCGCCTCCCCCGCAGACAAGACCAACAACGCATTTATTTAATGTTACTTGGGCCTGAATCTTTTAATAGCTTGCTTCTGGCTTGCCTCTGGCTTGCATGTTTTATGTCTAATACCTGCATAATTAATTAAATCTCCATCTATACTCAACTTAATACATTCATCCCTCATGCCCACATCTCATGATATCGTCTCTTCTCTCGTCTCCTCATCCCATATCTCCCCCCCATTCCACAACAGCCAACCAAACTTCACCCCGCAGGTAACCATCACCAGTCGCCTCAGTTCGGCTGATTGGAACTAGGCATCTCGTCTTACTGCGTCTGATACGCTCAGCCCGCATGCGATACCACGGCAAGAGGCGCCCTCTCTGCAGCAGGCATATGCACTCGACTCTCTCGAGGCACACGTTGAAAACCACGCACGCCATACACATTGTCTCCCCGTCGCCCGCTTAAATATGCACTCTTGTCCGGACCTTGCCCAAGTGGACGACCCTGACCACTTCTTCACCATGTCATGTCCCAACTGTCTGGGGTCGTCCCACGCCCTCTCCCTCCCCTTCATGTCTTAACCGTTTCTTCCTCTTAATATCATCATCGTGTCACCTTTGGCCTGCGATTGGATGTATATCCGGCGCCATCTGCAAGTCTCTGCGGTGCACCAGCACCCTGGGACGCCCGTTGATGCCCAGAGCCATGGCCTGCTCGACCCAGCTCTGAGGCTATTCCAGAGGGGTTTGCACAACATTGACCAGTCTCGAGATGTTCTTGTCAAGAGGCAGTTCTCTAGTAACCCCTCTCGAAACAACAACATCAAGATTGGCCTCATTGTCGGCTTCACGCTCGCCGCCTTCCTCGCCGTTGTCATCGTCTTCCTGTGGTTCTATTGCGGTTCTATCCGCTGGACCTTCAAGAAGAAGAAGCATCGGCATCATCACCACAGGCACAAATCCGTCAGTAGTAGAGGGTCTAGGGGTTCTGACAGAAGCGCACCACCTTCACCCAAGTCTGCAACCGACGAGACTCCGGCAGAAGGCAAGCCGGCAGACAAATAAGATGAGATGACATTGGCAAGTTGTCTCCCATCATTAGATGCATAGTTGACTGACATTCTCTAGACCCTTCACTTCCGTGTATGATTCTTCCACTGTATTTATGATGCATATGGTTCCTTGTCGGTAAACTTGTAAGCTGGCTGCATGCGACATGAGCTTGGTCTTTTTGCGATATGGTTGATTGATATTAAGTTTGTTCTTCCTTGGTGACTTTTATTTCCCCTTTGGTAGTTTTCATACTCCTTTAATAGTACATTGGCGCGCCTGTTTATTCTTCTCGACTGTAGTACCGTCTATTACTTCCTATCATCCCGAACAACGCCGTGACGAGGACAGATCATTCCATCTACACCTTTACCACACTGAGGAAAGCAATCTCCAATCTGAAAGTCTCTGCCGATTTGAGGAGCATCCATTTCGTTCATCAGTAGACCATCATACTTAGGTACAAACGCGATCGGAGACTGAAGTATTGGTTCAGGTCGTTGAGGTGCCCAATCATCGATGATTATGGGACTTGGAGGGTCGTTGTGCTTGTGGCGACAGCGATGATGTCTCTTCCAAAGCTTTCGTTCGTGACGGTCGTGGGCATGTTTATGACGAAAATGCCTGTGTCGATGGTGAGGGTCTTTGCATTTGTGGTGGTGCTTCTCGTGATGTTGCTCTGGGATATAAATGTTTGCGAAATAGTCGTGATGCTCACCATGGTTATGAACATGATGGTGCTTCTTGCTGTGTCGACGACGTCCCCCACGAATGTGTGTTTCATGTCGATGCCCATGTTTCCTCTTCTCCCTCTCCTTTATTTGCCTTCGCTTCTCCGCCCTGGTGTTCTCCCAAGCACAGTAGAATAGACCACTGATGATGATGATGCACAGCAGTGTTAGCCCAGCTGCTATTCCAACCGTCCCAGAGCTAGCGTTTCGACGGTGCAGAGAGAACGTTCCTCTCGAGAAGAGGGTATTGACCTTGACAATGGGCTGGGTACTCGATATATCATTCAGTGCTGCGATCGAACCGATGAATGGACTCTTGACTGGAGCCATGCTGGGGAGTTCTCTGAGCCTTTCAGGGTGTCGATGCTCTTGATCGTCTGCTCCATAGCCATACCAAAGACTGATAGGCGCCATCACAAAAGTGAAGATCTCAACATGTCGCCGATAAGCGATTAATCAAATCAGAAAAAGAACTCACGGTTTACTATATATTATCCATACACACAAAGACACGGGTTTCGACACCGACGCTACAAAGCCTTGATGCATCTTCGGCTAGCAGCCGTCCCGTTGTGCACATGAAGCTTCCAATTCCTTTATTCTGCAACCAACAAACAATGAAAGTTTCTCTTTTACAAAATACTCAATAAGTTTTCATCTTCTAGATGGTTTGGGGGTTGGTGGCGAGAGGTCCGAGTTGTTTGGTCAAACAACTTGCACGACGGTGCCCGATGCAACATGACAAAGAAACTTGCAATTTTGTTAAAAACATTAAAAGAGGGAAAACATTCTGGATATCTTGAGTTATGTTGCGTGACGGAAAGAAGAAGAAAAGAAAAGAAAAAGAACACACACCAAACTATGGAAACAGTTCTATCATCCTCCCATGAACCTAACCTCCTTGCCATACCAAATCAACCCCCTTTATCGCTACCTCTCTCTGTGTCTCCTCTTCTGATCATTCTCCTGTAAAAATTTAGCTTCCTCGCTAAACTAAACTATTCCCCTTTATCGCTATCTCTCCCTGTGTCTCCTCTTCCTATCATCATCACCGCCTCCCTCCTCAAACCCACGAATCTGTCCTAGAGTGCTTCCAATGACATCCTGAAGTCTACCACCCTTGCGGACGAACTTATCATAGAACTGGCAGTCTCTATGATTGGCAGCTCGGGCATTCAACGAGATGATGGTGCTGGACATGGCCTCGAGCTCCGTCTTGAGTGTCTTGAGGTCAAGGTCACGACGGTATCGACGCTGGCGTCGACGACGTCTGCGTTCCTCGCGTTCCTCTCGCTCGCGGGAGTCACGTCTGTGATGACGGCGCGAGGAGCGGCGATGCTCTCGAGGGTCTGGTTCGTATTGAGGTTCGGGTTCGTAAGGAGGGGGATAGGTTTCGCCTTGGAACTCGTAGTAGGGCTCTGCAAAGGTGACTCGGTGACGCTTCTTCTTGCGTCTCTCCTTGTCAGAGGCGTATCTGTCTCCTTCCTCTTCAAACCCCCTGCTTCTATGTCCATCCCTATCCCTGTCTCTATCCCTCTTTCTCTTCTTGTCCTTCTT
Organism: Fusarium sp. MBC 438; assembly: GCA_030779245.1. Taxonomy (NCBI): domain Eukaryota; kingdom Fungi; phylum Ascomycota; class Sordariomycetes; order Hypocreales; family Nectriaceae; genus Fusarium; species Fusarium sp. MBC 438. The sequence continues at coordinate 8,256 of JAPFTB010000456.1, forward strand.
CCTCTCCTCACCCCTCCGTCCATCATCATTCCCTCCGTTCAACATCCCAAGAACGAAGCTACCGAGACCTCGAAAGTCCTCAAGGTTGATTTCGCCAACCCCGCCGGCACCAACACCCCCACGAGTGCGGTCGCGGGTGCGATTACCAGAGGACTCGCCCATGGCACGCTTGGCAGCTGACCTGGCAGCCGACTTTGCAAGGTTCTTTGCAAACGTTTCCATAAAGCTTGTATTCTCGGGGGGTCGAGCTCGTGAATTGCTGTCGCGCTCTGGACGGCCAAAGAATTGCTCGGCGAAGCGGTCCATGTTGTTTGCCTTGGACGATTCCGTCAGGTGATGGAGAACAGTCTTTGAAATAAAGTAGAGTAACAGAGAGCAAAGATGTCCTTCGTCGTCACTGTCGTACCCGTCGTCTAGATCCTGTTCGTTATCACAGACGTCCCTGTCTTCGAAGCCAACCTCTTCGACGTCAGTGGTCTGACACTTGTCCTCAACCCGAGTCTCTTGTTGTCCAAGGTCGACCTTGTCGTCGTCAACCTCTTGTTTAATCTCTGGATCTTTCCGAGACACCGAGTCGTGAGTAGCAGCAACGTCGTCGTCGCTCCGTCTCTCGACAGCGTCTCCAAGCTGAAGAGACTCCAGATCGCAAAGCTGACGGCAGAGAGACCCCGCAAAAGAATGTAAATAGAAGAAGAAATCAACAAAGGTTGCAGCCTAGAAAGAAAGCGAAAAGGGTGTGTTGCATATATGCAATGCAGCTCGGCGGCCGGCAGATTGATTGACTGACTGACGCCCAACTACAATGAATGTGTGTGTACTTTGTTCCTTGTTACACTCTCCAAAAGACAGAGCATCACGACAGCTGGCGCCAGGCGACTTCCCGCCTTTTTAAATAACATGCGTATACCGCCCCCAAACACTGAGTTGAAACCCATGAGAATCCCAGGTCAGGTGAGACGCGTCAGGTTCGTGATGGGTTGTCCTGAATGATGGAGGCTCGTGGTCACGCGATGTCTTGTCTGAGGCGACTGGACACGGCAATGCAGGAACATGACCGCCATGAGACATTGCCATGACCAGAAATATTCGCTGAATGATCGCCTCGGTCTCTGAATGAATGAAATGACCAGACAGCCTGATTGAGTTTCGGAATTTTGGGAAATTCATACAAAATCGTGATGTTTCCATGTGTGGCTTCGTTGATCAGACGTCGGTATTTGTCTCACCCAGCACATAACACGGTAGGCAGCAGAAGCAACCTCACCTGAAAATCCATCATCATTATTCATTTCTGCGCGAGGTTTCTCGTAGCGCGCTGTCTATATTTACTCTATGCCGTAGTTGTGTGTCGTATAGTTCACCAACGCCCATAGAATGCAAAGGAATCCCTGCCCAGTTGCAAAGTAACACGCTTAACTCAACAACTCCTTGATATCTTCAATGCGTTGTAGCTTCTTCTCTTCGTCGTTCATCATACCCAACGAGGTCGCACTATCACATGTCAGCCTTAATTCGTCACCATCAGTTCGATCAACTCACATGAACTTCTTCCGCTCTTGGACCTTGAGCATCCTCTCCTCAACGCTTTCCTTGACCACAAACCTCTTTACTTGGACTTCCGACTCTTGTCCCATTCTGTGCACTCGATCGATAGCCTGAGCCTCGACCGCAAAACTCCACCAGGGGTCCATCATGAAGACTCGCCCTGCACTCGTCAAGTTGAGTCCCACACCACCCGCACGCAAACTGAGCAGTAGAACGGTAAATCCTTTCCTCTCAGTAAACTCGGTGAGAACTGCTGCTCGAGCCTTTTGGGCCATCGATCCGTCAAGTCGTAGATATTTGACATTTGCCTTTGTCAAGGCTGGCTCGATGAGGCTGAGAAAGGAGGTGAACTGTGAAAACACCACAGATTTCATCTTGGGATGTTCTCTCCGTAGCGCACGTAGTTCTGACATGAGCGCCACGACCTTCGCTGACGAATCGTTGACACCCACGCGCTGTAGGCTGATCTTGGGTTTCTTTGAGACTTTGTCAGGGTCATCATCATGCCGGACAACCTCAAACAGATCTCGCTGGTTGAGGGGCTCCCGGCAGTTGAAACATCGAGGCGTAACTGCCCTGTCAGTTTCATGCTTGATGTAGTCTAGCAAACACTTTTTGCAAGCAGAGTGCCAACACCCCGTGACTGTCTGGTCATTCATCGGCTCTTCAAAGCAGAGCGGGCACTCGTTTTCTGCTTCGTCGCGAATTTGCTCCAACGCATGGGCGCCAAAGACCTGGTTGTTGTCCTTGGATGCTTCATCCGTGACCGCCGTGAACGAGGTGATGAGCGACTCGAGATCCATGTCATCAGCAAGACCAGAGACTGCGTCGGAAGCTGCCTCAGCCTCAACCTCATCCGCCACGATATCACGGTTGCGGACTAGGATGGGATGGCAACAAGACTGGCGAAGACGTAGAATCTGGGCAAAGATGGTGGTAAATGCCTTCATGACAGTGCCAGCTTCGACGTTTTGCGAGAACGTCCGCTTCGCCTTGTTAAAGATGTAGTCATAGACGCCTCGCTCCGTCTCCGACAGTTCCACGTTGACAATCTCAATCTGCTTGGGTGGTAGAAGCACAAGAGGCTTGCCGTCGGGTGTCTTCATATCTTTTGTGCGTCGAAGCACAAGAGGCTCCAACACTGTTTGCACCACATCCAAAGCCCGGACGAACTCTCCACTTTCAAAGGGCACTGTGATGAATGTCCGCCAGAATGAAAAGTTGTTCCAAGGCTCCACGCCTAGGAATCTGACCAAGCTAAACAAGTCTTCCAACTTGTTGACAATGGGCGTTCCAGTCAAGGCCCAGCGGTGGTCAGCTGAGATCTCGTAGCAGGCCTTGGCTGTCTTGGATGATCTGTTCTTGATGTGGTGGGCCTCATCAAGAATCACTCGGAAAAACTTGAGTGAGAAAAGGCCGTTGTGGAATGACTTGTCGCCGTTCTTTGCAGCAATGCTGCTAAACTCGGACAGTACCACGCCGTAACTAGTGATAACTATGTCTGGCGCACTGGCTGCATTGGATGCACAGCAAAGCGCTTGAAGGTTGTTGCTCTTTTCGTTGCCGTAGTATAGTTCAATCTTCATCGTCCCCTCCTTGGATGCCTTCTCTGCCTCACTCTGCCACTGCGATAGTAGTGACATGGGAGCAACGACGAGCGTTGTACAGGGCGCTGGAAGAACAGACTCGGAGTTCATGCCCAGTCTTGTAAGTTGGTTCACACTGGAGATGCCACTGGCGGATTGGCGAGCCTGATGAGCAACCTCTGATCGGTGTGTATGAACCAAACTCAACATCTGAATCGTCTTTCCGAGTCCCATCTCATCAGCCAGAATACCACCAAGGCAATGCTGCTCTTGAACCGGAAAGTCGAGAGAGAGATCACCAGAATACGGATTGACGTAAAAGTTGGGCTGTCCCTCGACTGGCGGTAGGTCCTTGTCGTCGACATCCTTGAGAGGCCAAGTGTATTCCTCCCACAGAGGATGCATCGATGGCTCTCTGTTACTCTTTTCATCCTTCTCCTTGGCCATCATCCAGTGTAGCGCTTGCTTTTGGTATGGTCGAAGATCCATAGCAAACGTCTCTGCCGGCTCCGCTTCAGGGGTACTAAAGTCGAAAGATTGCGCCTTCTTGTAGAGAGCGTCGAGTTGATCCTGCTCCAGCTCCTCCCCTTCTTCCGTGTCTGAAGAATTTGAAGAGTGAACTTCTTTTCCATTGGCAGTTGTCTTTTTGAGGTCTTTCTGCTTCTCCTCGTCTTGCTCAGCAGCTTGAAGGAGCCCCTTACGACCATCCTTCGCAGCGGCATTCGTTACGGTCGGTTGCAAATTGACTTCCTCAAAGAGCTTCACCAGGGCAAACTGCCGTAACCGAAGATTCTTCTCATCAGTTGTCTCGTTTTGCTCAAAGAAGACGGCCGACCGGTCGTCAGCTAGCTGAAAGGAGCGATCGAAAAAGGCCGAGTTGAGTATGAAGCACCGTAGTTGCAGAAATACGGTATCGCTAGTCCGAAGTCTCTCAGGGATGTAGACGCAGGTTCCTTCAAACTTGCAGACCTTCTGATCGATCAATGTCGACACCCACTTGGCCGTGTCCTTTGATAGTCGTCCGATTTCTGTCCCACTTTGTGTCGTAAAGCGCACAACAATATCAACTCGCCGTGAAGCAAAATTATTGGCTCTTGAGGGTGTAACAGAACCAAATTTCCCCTTGACCTTTGCTGGTTGTGGCGGCGGGGCCTTGTGTCGCTCGATCTTGACAATATCGCCATGCTTCAGGAGGTTGGTTCCGCTTCGAGTGGCCCATCCTTCAGCGCCAAATGCTCCTATGTATCGAAAATTCGGCATTCGCTTTTGTGAGATCGTAGTTTTTGGGCGTTCTGTGATAGCGCTTGGGGAGCGACTCGAGCTGGCGGGGGTAGGTCTCGACGGGGCCGACAATGACGGTTTCTTGGTAAACTTCCTGTACGTCCCGTCAAAGTACATATTGACGGCTCGTTCGAGGTTGTCTCCGCAATGGTCCCTTATAGCGGAGAGAACATCGGAGCTGACCTTGTCGCCAATGAAGGCCTCAAAGGTCTCCTGATCGAAGGACACGGAGGACGATTCTTGTAGGTCGGACGGAGGTGGAGGTTGTGATGGTTGTGATGTTCCATTTGCGGATCTTTCGACAAGGACGTTTCTATCATCTTGTTCTAGCTTGATATCATCATCCTCGTCCTTGAAAAAGCGTCTTCGTGGCTGTAGCGGGGATGAGTCGAGGTTGCTTGGTAATGCTGGATCAGAAGAAGCCTCTGAAGGGTCGACAAAGAACCTGCGCTTCTTTGCAGGAGGCTCTTGAGAACTGTTGAAGCTCATATTTGCCGAAATTCACCCAAATTGAGCGGATGTAAAAATTCCATACAAGAGTTGGCCGAAATGTCGAACCCAAGCTTCATCCCCAGATGATCGTCTCAGCGTCGCGCAGGGAGACGCGATCCGCTATTGTCGGCGCGCGCCTTGGTGTCAAGTGGTCACATGACCGCGCGATTCCTGAGAGACCACTTAATTGATGTGGCTGAGAAGTGTGGCTGGTAGCTCCGACGTCATGAAAAATTTCCCGACGATTGGAAATCCGACGTTCATGGGTGGCCGTGTCTAAGTCGCAAGACCGTCATGTCCATCATATCACG
>JAPFTB010000460.1:0-10782 GCA_030779245.1 Fusarium sp. MBC 438
TGCATCACTTGCATCACTTGCATATTGCGGGTGACCACGTGATTGAGACAGGGAGCTAAAATCGACGTCGGAGAATAGGCGTAGGCTAGGTAGGGGTTTAGGTGCGGTCTTAGTGGGCTTGTCCCTCAATCACGCGACTGGCATCTAGGTTGTGCTTCAGTTTTTGGCAGCGAAAAAATATGGATGAGTGACAGGCACGATCTTTCTTATCCCACATCTATTGTCAAAGATCTTTTGAGTCCTGCTTTTCAGATCACTTGACCGCTGGGTGCTGTGTTCTATCTAGGCTTTGCTTCAACAATACTATGTATAGCCGTTGCCCTCGGTTGTTGGGTGAGTAGTTTGTGGGATCCTGACCTCAATTCTCCATGCTTCCATCCAGACTCCAGATGTCGTCATCAGATGTGTCCCACATGAGTGTTCTGTCTGAGTCTTGGTCATGATCTATAGAGTCGTCGTTCGTGCAGTTGTCGTCGGCGTCATCAGCGTCATCAGCGTCGTTCTCAATGTCGTAACATAGCGGTGTGCTCCTGCCGGATGCATCTACGCCCGTCCCGTCAAATGAGTCACGCCACTTGAACGAGATCCTCTGTAGCTGAGGTAGTTTTGCAAAATGCGAAGCATGTTCCATGTACTCCATCAGTTGTCCACACCGGCACTCATGCCTCTCGACTATGACGGTTAGGTCACGCACCAGCGATTCTACCGGGGCGGCATCGATCCAGTCTCCCAGCATGTCGTCCAAGAAGCGGGAAAAGCCAGTCCAAGAGATTATGAATGCATTCTCCTCATAAAACACTTGTCGAGCTTCTTGTAGAAGTTGCTGGCGGGACTCGTCCGCTTCGAGGAACTTCTTCAGTTGGAAAAATTTGCCTATGCTCTTCTCATCGGACCAAGCTATAGGCTCCTGTATCACAATCGGCTTTTCGTCGGCCAGATACTTGCAGAGCATAGCTCGGCGATCATCTGACGAGAACCTCGCAATATTCTCCAAGTCCATCCCATTTGCTAGTTGAAGTTGGGCGAGGCCATTATCCAGGGCGGGGAGATTCCTCTTCCTGTCTTCATTAATTAGGGAAGCCGGCTAGCGAAACGTGTTAGCTCAGATGTGCGATTGGACAAAGAAGAGCCACTCGACCCTCGACGACATGTCGTAGCGCCTTACTGACCTGCGGGAACTTTTCCATCTTGTCTCTGGTATAAATGGGCAGTTCAATCTGCTTTCTTCTCCCCTGGACCTGATGATGTCTAAACAGTTGAGGTGAAGAGCTCGGAGCGGCTAGGACTTTTCCTGCTTACGAGATAGATACCCTTTTAAAGAATTGTGTCTATTTCGTCTAATGACACTTATAAGCTCATCCTGGGCTCATACTATGACCTATTCTGGCGCCGCTGTCAAGCAAATCCACAGTTGTTGATCTTCTCGCTCCATTCGTCCCTGGTATCAAATTGTACTCCTTGACGACGCGGTCGATAAAGGCTGGCGGGCCTAGCCTCACATCCTCCTCAAACCCAGGGGCCCCACGCGCCCAGCTGAGGCAAACTTCTTCCGGCCGAATTGAGACACCGCGGTTGCTGGAGTCCGGGTCGTTACTCGTACATTAATCACGCGACCCGGAAGGGGATAGTTGGGCCAGCACTGAAAAGTGCAGCACCGTAAGCCAGGGGTTTGTTTGGGATTTTCTTATGGAAACTCCAGGATGCTTCGGTGAAACGAAGTACGGCGTGAGGCTAACGTTGTTCGGATTTCCAAGCAGCAGCTGTTCATTCCATTGCCATGTATTAAACTTTGGCTAAGTAGCCGACATTGGTAGCAGGATGTTTATGTAGATCAAATACTACAGTTCAATCATCATGAATGGTGGCGTTTTAAGCTGTATGACAGATCATGGATGGGAGCTAGCTTGAAATCCTCTCCCACATGCCGGCAAACGTGTTCGCCCCTAGTTTCCGCGTCTCACGGTTGACCCTTCCCATCGTTCGTAGTATACTTGCCCATGGCGATCGCCATGTTCCCGTGGTTGTGCCGCTAGAAGGAATCAGAATTGTCCAAGTGGCCCAGCGAGGCAGGACCAGGCAAGGGCCGCAAACAAGCAGCTAAGGGGTGCGACGGGTTTAGACTTGCCGACATCAACCATAAATAACCGAATTAGACTTTAAATTATAGTCCCTATGCCAGGAAGCTTGTGAAGTCGTATGACAGAGCCTTATCCGATTGTGGTATCGAGGGTGGGCATTCTGGGCCTTCAACCCGCACACGGTCTGCGACCAGACACGTAGAGAGGCAGGGGAGAAACCGATTAAAAGCACCCAGATTTTTTATCCTCACATTGCATGGAATCAAGTCAAAGAAGGAATACATCACTGAAAAGCAGCCTCAGGGTGCTTTCCACAAGCCAACAGCTTGGCATTACTTGAGCTAGATTTGCAGCAACAAAGGCATCCATATCTATCTTTGGCTCAACAACAAACGCGACTAAGTAATTGCTGAGTTATGGCTATGTATCAGAAGGATTCGGTGCAAGTCGCATAAGGCTTGTCCTTGACTCGCATAGAAAAAGCAGCTTCTAGGTAGGGGAAGTTTAGGCGTAGTATCGAGACTCGGTGAAGGGGTGAGACATCAGCATTGCACTGCTTGCAGAAGACTCAGGCCACCGTTGGCGACACTGGAGAGGATCGATACGGGAATCTAAGCAAATCTTTAGTAGGACCTTCAGGTCTCAGGACCAAGTCTGATCGAGGATTATGACAATACAGCAAATGCGAGGTTGATGGGACATGACGAGCGTCATTTTATGGGTGTGTGTCTATGGAAATGATATGGAGCTAACACACTCGGAAAGTCGGGTGGCGAATCAAACTGCTACCAGCCCAGGTTTGACGATCAATGCACGGCGGCGTGGCTCTGACTGTTTGAACAGGGTCAGGCATTCTCATGGTAGAGACCTCGTCTTAGAGGCAATTAGACGGCGAGAACAGCAGAGGCATGAGCCCAAAGTGGTGTGCCGTCATCATCCCCAAGACTGGTTGGTCTTTCAAGGAGACCCTGTCCGATTCGAAGTGCGCGACCTGTGCTCATCGGGAAATTCCCCGAGATGCTACATCGTTTACTGGGATATATCACGGGACCGCACAAAGCACATTGCAGCCGTCTCCAGGTCCTCCGGTGAAGGTTCATTGACGCCGCTTCCGTGAAGGCCTTGCTCGACTGAGTGTGTCGACAGGTTCTTAGCTAGCCGATGCGTACTCTTGACTGGGTATACCAGCAGCTGCGATGAGACGGCTGCAAAGACTCCGACTAGGGGACCGACATGAATCAGACCCTTTTCGGCCAATACATCTACTCTACAGTTCGCCCACATTCTTGTGAGAGAGGCCGTTCGGGGACAAGACCAGCCGGGGGAACCCCAATACAAGCCGTTTTAGCAAGTCAAACCCTTGCAAGGGGTAGAGATAAATTCCGCCACTTAGGATACCATGGGCGCTGCTTGACAGGATGCACGCCGTCAGAGGCTGTTACTAGCCACATCTATATGCCGAGCGTGCCGCGGCATGTCGTCACAAGCAAGCAGCGCCATCGGATTTCGGTTGAACGGAAAGATCCAAATCAGTCCGGCTAATCGGCAGCTGGTGCAGGGGTGGGTCATATTGGGGACAAAAATGGGACGACGGACGATCAGGCAGATACAGAGCGTGAGGAAGCCAGAAGCCAAAATAGGGCACTGGACAGGCAGGGCGGGGGGAATTGACAAATAGGGAGAGGCGATTTGGACGCTACGGTACGGCGTGGACGTGACGGTATGGGACGTGACGGGGCGATTACAAACGACGGGTGCGACCGCGCTACGTGGGAACCGTTAGGGACGGCGGGGTTCTGCCTACGAAGATCACAGAGGGACGGCGGAGAATAGGGACTAGTATTATACTACGGAGTGTATATAGGGACGGGAGGAAAGCAAGTAAGAAGAAGAGAAGATAGAAAGACGAAGAAGACGGAAAAGAAAACCAAAAAGGACATAAAAATAAAACCAAAGAAAACAAAGAAAGCAAAGAAAAGAAAAAAAATTAAACCAAAACAAAACAAAACAAAACAAAACAGAAAGAAACAAAAGAAGAAAGAAAAAGACGAAAAGCAAAGAAGAGAAAAGGAGAAAGAGGCACGTCCACTCTAGTATCAACTTTGAACAGAGTCCATGATCATAGACAGCCCACGTTGACACTGGCAGTCGACTCTTCAACACATCCAGTCAACGTGGGCATCTAGTTAGGTATCGGCAGTCGACTATTCAACACGTCCGATTGACACCCACAACTGGCACTAGCAGTCGACTCTTCAACACATCCAGTCAACGTGGGCATCCGGTTGGGTATCGGCAGTCGACTTTTCAACACATCCGATGGTTCTAAGTACCCGCTCTAACTTCGACTTGGGGAATAAATAGACTATTCGACAGGTCAAAGTGGGCATCCAGGTAAGCAAGCTCAACTGAACAATAAAATGGCCAATGCATTGTTGCAAGGGCATCCAGATGAGAAGGCTCAACTGAACCATGGAGCTTCCTTGCAAGAGTCTTCACCAGGACCTAACAGAATGGCCAAAGCATAGTTGCAGTGGCATCCAGATGAAGCTAAACTGAACAATAAAATGGCCAATGCATTGTTGCAAGGGCATCCAGATGAGCAAGCTCAACTGAACAGAAAATGGCCAATGCATTGTTGCAAGGGCATCCAGATGAGGCTCAACTGAACAATAAAGCTTTGCGGAGAAAGTCTTCAGTAGGACCTGTTAGAATGGCCAATGCAACAATGTCTTGTTGCAATGGCATCCAGCTGAGCAATAAAGCTCAACTGAACCATGAAGCTCGGCTAGGAAGGTCTCCACCAGGATTTGTCGATAGACCTCCAAGGCTGAAGCTTTGCTGCCAAAGTCTTCCCCACGGATGAGTCTGAGTGGATATCCACTATAGGACATCGCGTGCTGAGACGGCCTTACGGCCGACCCCCCGCCCCGTCCATCTAGCTTCGGCTTTGTCAATCATGGTCAGTGCCGACTTCCATCGACTGCTGCCGTCCTGTCCCTCCGCCGAAAATCTAGATCTCGACTTTGTTTACTTGTGCAACGCCCCTTCGAACGACCCAGTGACGTGGGACGTGCCTCAGTTTTGGGTCATTCGAGCTTTGTTGCGTAAACCCCGTCTTCCAACACCCCTCGCCAAGGCAGTGGCCCGATGAGGGTGTGTTGAAGGAGAAGAAGAAGAAAAAGCAAGAGTGAGGAGAAGACGATAAGCGGAAATTTAAATACACGTCGACGTTGCGCTGGAAAACATCACCCACCTTAGCTAAGCAGCTTGGACACCGTCCGAAATCGTCCCTTTACACGCACGGTATTCCAGAGAGGCCTTGTTAGGCCGTTCTGCTTGGACCTGCTCTGTGCAACTCATCGCTGTCAAACGGCTGTCAAACGGCCATTAAAGGCCGTTCGGCTGCCCGGCCCACAGGTCTTTGCACTCTCCATCAAGAAGAGCCAGAATAGGCCGTCCGTGCCACCACCCCTGCCATCCCATGCCACCCCCGGCCCTCCTGCCCGGTCTTCCTGCCCCACCTCATCCACCGCGTCCCCGCTTCCGACAAAGAAGCCTTAAACGGCTCTCCCATTCACAACGACGGCCATCGCTGTCTTCAACGCTCCACCTCACCAGAGAGAGCCAATAGTTGGGAGAGACACGCATGCATGTTCATCGCTACAGGGTAGGGTTCTCATCTCGATCAATCTTTATTCCCTTGGGCCGCCAAAGTCGTCCTTCTTCGCCGTCGACACTCACCATCGACACTCATCATCGACACTCATCATCGACACTCATCATCGACACTTACCATCAACACAGTACCGGTATCTGCTAGTGATATTTGCCATCGTGCCTGTCACTCATCCTTATTTTTCGCTGCCAAAAAAAAGTAAAGCACAACCCGGATATCAGTCGTGTGCTTGAGGGACAAGCCCGCTGAGACCGCACATGCACCTACCTAGCCTACGCCGCCTGTTCTCCGACGTCGATTTTAGCTCCTCCTGCCTCATCACGTGGTCACCCGCAATATGCGAGTGATGCGAGTGATGCGCGTGAGGCATGACGCAAGCCACCACGTCCGTGTTCGGCCCCACGGCATCGGAGATTTACTCATCGCGGCAGCAAAAGTGGGGTATGCCTTTAAGAAGGAAGAGGGAAAGCGCTGAGTGGCAAAGGGAAAGAAGCAAATGAGAGAGCCAAGAGCCAAGAGCCACTGCCAGCCTTCTCGGCCAACCCGGAGATTGCTCATGCAGCAGAGTCAGGTACCGTTGGTCCACATGGGGCTAGTTAGCTTTTTTAGACTTTTCGCACCGGACTCGTTCAGGCACCAGCGAGCTCCGCTACCAGACCTCATTAGGCGGTTTAATAAAGTGGAATAAACGTCTGGCCGTTTTCCCCTTCTGGGCTACTTCACCTTAATTGTTCCGAACCGTAGTTTCATCTCTACCCGCTACCGGTATCAGCAGGGCATGGCAGCGCCCGAATACCGTCGCTTACCCTATATCGGTAGAAAAAAGACGGAAAAAAAGGAAAAAAGAGACCCTCCCAAAAAACTAAAACGGAAAGAAAACTGGAGCGGTCTACTGTGAGTGGACTATCTTGTCAAGCAGATCAACAATGGAAATCAACGAGGGGCTCTCTGTGGGCTGGCGGAGAACGGTTCGATTCTTAGTTCGTCTGCCCACAGAACCTCGAGGTCGAGGCTCCGCAATAAGTGAGACGGAGGAAGCTGGAAAAGCGACCTAATTACAGAGCGGCCAAGGAATAAACATAGATACAGAACGGCCTCGATGATGAGAATCGCGCGACAAGGACTATGACCGGGGTTTCGAAATTGCTTGTTGGGCCTGACCTACCTCCGCTACATACCTTTTTTTTTTTTTTTTTTTGGACTTTTACGCTATGATTCTTCTGCCATCCCACCGACCATCCTACCTCAACCCTTCTCTTGTCCCGACACTCTGGTACCGAGCAAAAGTTGGGAAATTGGCCTTAAGTTGAATGACATTCTATCGTGCCGAGGAGAGCCCTGAGGTCGCCCATATCGACAGAAAATGGCCGTTTGTCAGGTTCTGCCTCGTCCTGTCAGTTTGATAACGATGCGAAAACAGCGGAAATCGGCTCGAATTAGGGAGCCCTTGGCTCCCGTATGAGAGCACCGCGAAAATAGGCCATATTGCGCAGGATGACTGGCACGTCCAGTTCTGGGCATGGCGTGCCGTCCGCCTCTAGACTGATTCCACCGCGTCCTGGCTCAAAAAAGCAACTAGACCGTCCGGCCGATGATGTTGCTTGAGCTGGTCGTGAAGACAGCGAGCTGTGATAGTTATTCGTCTCTAATTCCACCCTGCCTGTGGTAGGTACGAACGAAACAAGAGCAGAAAGAATGGCACCCAAAAAGCCTCGTCCCAGAGTAGCCCGCCCTAATGATCGAACCTGGGTGAGCACGACGATGCGAAAAAGAGGCTCGACAGCCATCAAGAAAAACTACCAATTCGGCAAGGATTGCAACACCATTGCTATCCTTCTCTACTACAACAAGATCCATGGATTCTGGGACGGCTCAGGCTATATGCCCGAGGGCGAGTCGCTGCCCGACAACACGAAAGAAGTGGTATGTTAAATGAAAGAAGAAAAAAAAGAACTTATGGGGAAAAGGTAACTAAGAACATCGGCGGCTTCAGATTGAAGACATTGTACGGAGACAGGTTATATCGGATGGCGAGCTTGTTCTACGGCCGGCAAGAGAACGGAAGCAGCCGACCAAGACGAAGCCGCGCAAAGTCACGAAGCCGTGCAAGGTCACGAAGCCGGCACCCGCACCGGTGCCGGTGCCGGTGCCGGCGCGGACTCGCAACCTGCGCAGCCTCCGTAGTAGAAAACGACAACCTGAAAACGGTCGTCCAATGTCCAGTGTCTCGCCGGCCCTGACACAAACCATGGCTGTGGGCAGCGAGACTAGAGCTGACGACAGAGATGCGAGCATCTGGGACATCCCAAGTACTCCTCCGGCGGAGGCGACGATCGAGGTCCGGGGCGATGATGATATGCCTAATGATGAGAGAGACATTGGAACTGCCGATGACCGTGATGAGGTTGATGGTGATGGTGGCGATGATGGCGATGATGGCGATGATGGCGATGATAACGATGAAGGAGGCGGTGACGATATTGACAACAGCAGCAGGCTGATGGAGTCGGGCACTCTTGTGTCGTACTGCCATCGTGCGGATCTGCAATATTGTCCGAACGACGTGGTCCAATCTCCCCCAACTGCAGATCGGGACGCCGAGGGTGAGATCTGTGGCTGGCGAGACGAGCCTCTTGCTCCCATGGGCAGCTGGGCCAACGATGCTATGGTCACTTCGGAACCTGGCAATGAGCCAGCACCTGCGGACTTCACCACGATGATAGCGGATGAGGTTTGGATGCCTTCGGCCATGATGGGCTTTGGCGACGCGCCAGACTTTGTCGACACGTCAGGGTTCTCTTCCATGCTTGACTATGACTTTGGGAATATGGGCTCGGACATCGACATGAACATGGATAGTACGGGCTGGTTGGAACAATTCAGTGTACCGCCTGCCACCGAGATCATGCCACCCGTCACCGAGATTGCGCCCACCGAGAGCATCCCCACCGAGATCATGCCGCCCAGTTTGATGGATCTTTCTTCGACCTGCCAGGAAACGGCACCCTATCTTGCCTTTTCAGAGCACAAGGACGGACGGGGCAACGGCGGACTCCCAAACACCGTCACTAGTGCCGTCGCAGCTCCGCAGCCCCGCGCCGCAACGCCGGATGCGGAGAGCCGGATGCACGGAGCGCCACAGAGAGCTACGGCCGAGGAGGCGCTTCCAACTGTGGGCCCGACTTCTCCCGGCTCGGCGGCACCACTGCCGAATCCTTCGGTGACTATGGAAAAGAATTGGCAACAACCGATATACGTCACTGGGAGCCAGCTGTTGGCGGTTATTACACAATCACTCCAGAAGATGAATGGCCACGAAAACACGGGATGGGACTCGTCGTCGTGCAAGGATGTCGGTTGGTCGATGAGAGACCACCACGGATTCGACATACCGATTGCGACGCCAGTCTGTTGAAGGTCTGGGCCGACCTTTCACAAATAAACAGTTGTCTGTCGGCAGAGGGACCGGGACAAATTTGGGGGGAGGGGGTGGTGGGAGGGGAGAGAACAGATTGAATCGCCCATGTAGTATGTACAGTAGTAACATGCAGATGCCAAGCAGAATTCTTTCTGCCTTTGTCTTTTTATTTTTTGTTATTATTACTTCGGTAATATTTTGGCTCAGTAAAAATATAGTTCCCACGGCTGCTCCATGCCTACCCCCCCTACCACGGACGAAGCTATCCGGTCGACAAACAGTCTGATCTTCGGACCATCTTCCCTGGCGTAGTACTTTCTAACCTGCGGGCCTTCTAGGTAGTTTCGCAGAAGCCATCCCATGTAAGTGCGTCGGTGCCATTCGCCATCGCGCGAAGGCGTGTCCACCAAGGTAGCCATGCGTCTCAGTACGTCTTGGTCCTGCCGTATTTTCTGCTGCCATTCTGTGATCTGGCTTTCATCGACGGCATCTGAGGGTATGACGACGATGATGGTGCGTAGACGTGGGAAACGGGCGAGTGCTTCGAATATTAGGAAAATGTCGGGGCTTTCGGCGATGTCGATGGCAACGTGCTCTATCGATAGCCTAATCCCTCTCAGCTGGGGGTTCGGGATGGCCCAGGGAGGGAGAAGAAAAACTGTCCGAGGGAGGAAGAGATGTACCAAGGACTCATCACCAGGCCTCCCGTAGGCCTGAGTTGAACGGAACCATTCTCTCCTTGCTTCTCTACACGCCTGAGCGACGGGCGGCGAACGACAAGCCGCAGCAGAGTGGGGATGGCACGCCGAAATCCTGCGACAGTTGTCAGGGAAGGGGCCGACTGCTACAGCGGCGCCGACATTGTTGAAGGTTGACTGCCAAATCATCAGTCGGACCTCGGCTGGAAGATGGCTGAATTTTACAAAACTCAGTGCGTCTTCTTCTAGGGGCCCATCTACATCCCCATCTGTGTTTTCTCTCATCTGCCGTGTCCGTTGGGCAGGTGCCCGTCCGTCACTGCCGACGCGAAGCGATAACATGTAGGAAAAGTGCCCAGGCCCTCATAGAAGACTAGAGTTGGGAGTTCTCAGGACGGCTGAAGCCTTTATCCATCAGCCAGGAGCTTTTTCTGTCCCTTCTCACAAGGGGGTGGTTTGGAGTTGGTCTTGTTTATCTAGGAAGTGGAGATGCGACGAAGTAAAGGGCCGCCGTAACCCATGGTTTCATGCAACAAGTCCGACCCAAGTTAGGGTATTTTGTATGCATCTCCGTAGGCACTACATAACCGTGGGGCAAAGGTCCAAGCTGCCATTTTCGCCAGCCACCAACCCCATCAGCAGCTCCTCCACAGCGATGTTGCGCTGACCCTCATCTACAGTACCTGGTCAACGCCCGAAGCCGGACGCATTGGGGACTGTTGGGAGGCCAATGAGTGACAGCCGTATGATCTAGGAAGTCGATCCGTGTAGTTTGTTGAAACACGCTCTATTTAGGTATATACAGACTAGGAATTTCTGACGGAGCTGACCAATTCTTACCCTCCCGGTACGGGTAGTGACATTCCAAATCCTGCCGACGCTGCGCATGCGTTCAAGAAGGGGGGGGGG
>JAPFTB010000461.1:0-17166 GCA_030779245.1 Fusarium sp. MBC 438
CCCCTATTGCGTCGGTCGTGCTGCACGGAACGGTGGTCCGAACGAGGATGACAAGCTTAATTCTGTGGCTATTGCTGGGATGCTAAAGTTCTGGGCTAACACTCGGAATGGTATTACTCAGGGCAATGTGGTTGAAACGGTTGATTTTCGGCCCAAATCCGTTGAGGAGATACCCGCCGATATGGGCAGCTTCATGAGAAAAGGCACCCATTACTATATAGAAACTGGCTTCCATACTCGGTCGACCAGCAAAGTTCACCCAAAGAGTTGGGATTTAATGGTTACCTACGATTCGTTTGCATTCAACAGCCTCATTCCACCTCGGCCCTTACTTATCATCGGCTGCGAGAACGCCGAGACTCTTCATTTTGCCAACGAAGCATATGAGACCGAATTGGAACTGAAGGAGATTTTCGTTGTCCCCAGTAAGGGCCGCTTTGACATTTATCAAGATGCCGCTGTGACCTGACCCAAGACTGTTCAGTTCCTTGAGAAGCACCTTTGTGGCGCTTTGGCCTTGTTTAGCAGAGATTCTGGTATATACATGCACAATTAGAGTAGATACCTAGTGAAAGAGCCATGTCATACAATCCAAAGGGAAACCACCCTTATTGCCTCGTCGCGCTTGCTCGTTGGAGAATGTGATTGTGAGTATATTGCTTTGAAGTTTGTGGTTACCAATTGGGCGACGCGACAGCTAGCCCCGACCCAAAGACTGTCATTGGCCGGCCCGCAACCGTTCGGTTGTCCCTTGAAAGTTAGACGCACACCACCAACTATATGATAATACAACCGCTGTCTAATACCGTGGCTGCGTAGACACTCTGACACTCAACTGATTCGTACAGTGCTACCGTAGTACAGTATTCATTTTGGCTCCGCTATGACACTCTAAATGAGCCGTCACGATGGTCATTGGACGATCAGACAAACATTGCGCCCGCTGTAGTGTTTCTTGCGTAAAAGGTGCGCATCCTAACGCATTTGTAGGTGTACTGCTTGCTTTAAGGTGGCATTAAGTGCGTGTTCTTGGCCACAGAGTAGATCTGGCACGTGAACCGGACAGTGACAGGCTTGAAGCTGTCAGCTAATGAGTACCAGGCCACAACATGAACACCTCCTTTCATCAAACCCCTCTCACTGTCAATTTACCCTATCTCGTTTCCAATCTTTCCCGTTTCATTATTATTATCTGCGACGAAGAAAAGAATCCATCAGCCACAACATCAAAAAACACAGTCAATAATACATGACGGTATCAAAACCCAATACCGCATTACACCGCAGTTTCCCATTTCCTCCTCCTCAAGTCTCATCCATAACTACTCTGTTGAACGGACAGCAATAGCCCCAGAGCAAAGGCCCCCGAAGCACACTGAAGAGGAGTAGGAAGGTATCAGGGAGATCTAGTTATCAAGCTCATAGAAGCGAAAAGAGGCAGAAGGACCTGGGCATTTGGTTTATGAAGAATCAACTCCAGATCCGCCTATGGGTCTAATGCGTACGACAAGGGCGGCATCATAGATGTGAACAGACCTTGCCCACGGAGCTACAGGAGAGTTTAGTCAATTTAGCTACGAGCGGGTATGAATACCTACGGAGTCTGGATGTCGTTTGACTAGATGTAGTGATCAATAATGCAGCTGACCACCGGGTAGGCGCAACAATCTTCAAATACTCCTGGAATGAACAGTAGTCTGCTTTCAAAGTTGGAAAACAAAGAAATTAGATTAACTTGTGGGACAGAGGAGTGTATGACGTGTCTACTCAACTGAAAATGGGCCCTGTTTCGCGATTGCGGTTTAGAGCTAGAAATGAGAACGTTCAGTCTTTAATTCATGAGTAGCCATTGATCCATTACACAATTGATCTCAACAAAATCATAGGTAGACTCCCGTAGCTCAGCACGTCCTGTGCTCCGTTTGGAGACTCATGGAGCCTCACGGCCTCCCGGAACATACATGCATACATACATGCTCATCATGCTCGTTAAATTCCTTGCTCAAATTCGATAACTAGACCGCACCTAGGCGGCAAAGAAATATATGGAAAATAAAGCCAGACGAGACAACAAACAGCTATATTACTCTAGCTTTCTTCCCCAAATGACTCGTTGCTGAAAGAAAGCATAGTATCTACCTAAACGGATCTCACGTCGAAACTAAGCGCAGTACACGGAAACCTCCTCCTTAGTCCATCCCAGAAGCTAGCTCGCCATATAAAGCACGTATCCCTCCAGGTCCTGTTCAAGAGAGGCCTGCAGATATTAGCCAATTTCCTTTTATTTAGGGTCTCTAGGCCAACCCCCAATCGGGACCTTGAATTCATTATTAGCATTAGCCCTTTCACATTCTCAGGAGCAAAAACCAAGATTTTCAATCTCACCTTCTTATCCACGTACTAAATATCGACAAATCCAGCGGCTTCCATGCTCTTACGCTAAACATCATCTTCAACGACAGTACAGGAACGACCCATTTTCTTGGCACCCTCGATGAAGAACTTGCCCCATTCGCTATAGGCGCTACCGGGCGGAATCATATCATCATCACTCTCCGCCACGACTATTGGCTCGTAGCTTTCAACCCAACCACCAGGCTTGCAGACCCTATATGCATTGCTAAACAACGCATTCCAGTCTATGATGCTTCCGAACAAGTAGCGCAAATGCACGTAGTCAAACGAATCGGGTTCAAATATCCACGTTAGGTTACAGTTTTCGATTTCACTAGGCTAGGTCAGTCTCCAAGATACATCAGCGTACAGTAGACTCTTACAAGGTCAGGTTTAGTGGAATCCAACTCGGTTAGATAGGTGAGAGGTCTATTCCAATAACAGTTGCAGAGGGGAACTCATCGGCGAAATCGCTAGTATAAAGAACGGATATTAGAAATACTCAAGCGAGAAGTCTCGGGGCCAAACATACATTGCCCAAATGCCTAAGGTGCTAATATTAGCCATATTCTTCTCACCCCGACTGTCCGATTTTGAGGCCATACCTATTCCGGTTCCCACGTCTAAAACTTTCTAAAGAGTCGGGTTAGAGCGAAAAGATTGCCTCGGAAAAGACATACTGGTACCTGAATATCATTCTTCAAGGGTGCTAAGAACAGCTTATCATCAAGAACGAGAAGCATAGCGTGATAGCTATGGGTTAATGAGATGTTAAAATCATCCTGCCGCTTTAGGGAGCCGCTCACTTGACGTCTTATGATTCATTTTGCTGCTTATCGTTAGAGGCCCTATATGCCGCCGTTCGGTAAATAAGGCTTCATCCACAGTAGTTCGATCCTACCATACCAGTATTCGGCATTTCCTTGCTCAGAGTGGTATATGCGGCCGTGGATAGTTCAATACCGCAAAATACTAGAGCTTAAGGACGCCATCGAGGTAGCTACATATGTCCCGAGAGCCGACTCCGTATCAACGCCATCGTCATCATCTCCCTAGGCACACTTTTAATATATCGCATAAAGAGACTAGAAATCAGTAGCCTATTACCTATTGTGCGAGTTATACCCAATGCTCAGCGGGATGAAACGCTTGCGCCTGGGGTAGTATGACGCCGTCGTCGCTCGGCTATGGCCCGCCGGTGCCAGACATTATGAAACACCACCAAACGAATTCTTAAGTGGATTAAGAATAGTTACAATGTCAAATCTCAAGAGGTTGCGGGATTTTCTATAGACTCCTCCTTCAAACTCTGCGCCAAGACCACAATCATTGGCTCTCAGGCTCTGACTCTGAGCTCGCGTAAATATCCCCTGAGTTTCGCGATCGTCTGCTGCCAGGGGTTTGTGGTCTGAAAAAGTTGGGTTCTATGACGAGTCATCGATCATAGCACACAACACCGACAGTCGAAAAAGAGGGGTTTGAGTTTCAGCATTTCTTCAGGAACTAATAGCAAGCAATGGGGCATGTATGCGTGATCGCAGGGAGCTCTCATTTTGTGAAATGGCGGTTAGGGTACGGAGAAAGTTCAGGGGACAAAGCCTCTTAGAATTTCAGGCAAAGTGAGATATACTCTAGAACAAGGGAGATCTAGCCCAATAAACATAATCCCAGTTTTTGTCGCCATCTCGTAGAGTGCGCTGGAAACGAAGTTCGTGAGGAATCTGCTGGTCGTCGTGGTATCTTCTAGGGTAGCACGGCCGATCAAGCGACCCCCGCACCCCCAGTAAGCCACCTCATCTCGACCAAGGCAACATGCATGACTGTTATCGTGTTGGTTCAGGTTTGAGCATCAGGCAGTAGTGAGTTAATGCATTTCTGCCAACGTTGGCTGAGAAAACCCCGCATCCTGCCGGTTTTGTCCGCCTTGGCTCCTGTCGGTCGCCAAGGTTACAACCAGCACTTGCAATGCAGCAGCCAGTCTCACCCCTTAAAGAAACCCGTCAAGGGGGTCGTGGGGGTCTTTGACAAGGGTGCCATCAAGACCAAAAACGGCAATGGATCGACGCTGTTTTCTCTTTCCCCGGAGAGGGGCGAGATCCCACTGAGTCAAGCACCACTCTCCTTTCCGCCTCATTGTGAAGTGTCCTCAAATGGCTCGCGATTTAACTATGTATATCTACTCCTCTTTTCTCGCACGGAGGTTAGAGCAGTTAAAATACCCACGAGAGGTTAGACTTTCATAATGATATAGTTAGGTATAACTCTTCTGCTGCTGCAGAAGTTTACCTAGGCTATTATGTTAATATCAGGTTATGATGTTATATTGTGTTTAAGATCTGTTCTTTATTATAGTTGCAGCCCGGCCCTTGATGGGTTAACTGCGCCTGAAGATCGCTGTCAAGCCTCTGGGGTCCCTGGAGTGACAATCAATACCTTTCGCCTTTAGGAGCCGCCTGACCACCGCCTCTCATCCGTTCGCCGCCCCATGCAAGAGCGGTGTAGGACAGGTAATCTCAAGGCCTTCTTTATGAATGACTCCAGAATTGACATCAACGTCATTCCTCTCAAGCAGTATCTCAACTACCTCCTCGTGCCTATTTTCGACGGCAAAAGACAGCGGAGTCCGACCACTCCACCAATAGTGAACCGGTGATAGCGCAGAGTCTGGATCGACACCATCGACAAGTAACAGTAACTTGACCACCGCTACATGGCCGCTTTTGGCTGCATATGATAACGGGGTCAAGCCACTATGTTCAAGTGGCCCAGGTGTCTTTGAGTTGACATCGACACGAGGGGTGGTAAGCAGCAACTTAACTACTTCCTCGAGTCCTTCTCCTGCAGCCAAAGAGAGCGGTGTGCGCTGATACGAATCCTCGCCAATGGAAGCATTTCCATATTCTCTCGTCGAGTATCTGATCCAACCAGCGAAAAGGTAGGACTTGTGAACTCCCGAAGGAAAGAAGGGTTCGCTGCTCATATAATCTGGGTCGATGTCGTCTTGCTCAAGCAGCAATTTGGCCACCGCCTCGTGTGCGATGTACACTGCACACTAGAGTGGTGTCACCCTGTACAAGCCTGTGCAGTTGACGTCTCCGCCTGCCGCGAGCAGCTGTTGCACCACAGCTACATGCCCGTTGGCTGCTGCATATAACAACGGCGTGCCTCCGTAATCGTCAGTAGTATTGGCCTCGTAGGTTTCAAGGAGAGCCGTGACTATTTCTCCAAGGCATGCCGCCAGATGCGACTTATTCATTCCTTTCGGAAACACCTGGCTGTACCGCAGAGGTTGACGGAAACCGCTGAATGCCCACAATGACTGAACAGCAGCCTACACTTTTCTCTCGCTCTTTACGAAGTCCAAAACTTTACTGCTGAGTTTCTTCGACTCCTGGGCATGGTGTGTCCAGTTATGCGAGGAATAGTCGTAAAATGGATAGAACTCCAACTGATCCTCAAACTCCTCATTCGTTTCGCAACATCCTTCCTCAAACGCAGTAAAAAAAATATGTGACGCATCTCTACAGTATTTGGTCCTCACAATTCGGAAACAGTGTAGTTATCCTTGATTCGAAGTACTCTTCCGCGGTGTGGTGGACTAGTCGGATAATAGCACTTTCCGTATCAACGATGACCCAAGCCGGCACATACGGTCAGCACGTCTTCGATATTCATCATGCTTTGCGCATCGATTTCTGGAGCGTCTTCTTCTACCGCCAGAGCTTCTAGAAGTTCGTCTATCGTAAGACGACTTTTGACGCAGGTAATCCACAGTAGAACTTGTGTGGCTGCCTCTCTACTTTCGGCTTTCTGACCCTCAATTCTCTTCATTGCATCGTCGTATGCATCGTCGTATGGATGTTGGTTCGCCTTCGCCCTGCTTTCGAATTGATGTAAGTTGGCTCTTATGGCCTTCGGAGTCATCACATCAACTAAGGAGTCAATATAGAGTTTTGCAAGTAGGAACCTAGTAAGCAGAGTTAGCATGATAAAGTTGCGTGTTTTCCAGTTCCTTACATTCCATCTACGGAATTGATAATCCCGGTTTGGATCTCTTCTTGTAGGGCAAGATTGTCTCTCAGGAATCTTTTCATTGCCAATAACTCGCTGTCCAAGTATCTTCGTACGTCCTCCCCATGAGCACGAATCTCTAATGAAATGCCATCCTTGACATCTCTTGTAATCTCAGGTAATGGTCTTGACGTTGCGAAAATGTTGACTGCAGATTCCTGCTGAAGTTCGGTAATTTTTGAAAGAAAGCGTGCTCGACAGTTATCAGATACCCGGCACGCATCAAGTACGTCAATGACGACAAATACCATGGAATCCATTGCTATCGCATATCGGAGTGTTGCAATGTATTCTTCGAGAGTTGGTCTAGTCTGTTGGGTTTGGTGTCGTTGATACAGTGCTCGCACAGCTTGGGGCAACGGAAACTGTCCTTGAGCAAGTTGCTTCAATAGGCTTGCCATCAACCCATTGGGTGTCTGCTGGCTTTGTCGTTTGTGGTCAAAGTAGGTAAACGTGGTCCCAACATTGGGATTTGGGTTCATTTCTCATCTCTTTCCCAGGTCTTCGGTCAAGGTCGATGGAAGTGTCGTCTTTCCCGCTCCAGGGATGCCCGGGCAAATCAAAGTGGCATTGTCTCCGGTGAGCCAGGTGTGGTATTCTTCTGAGGCGAGAAGCCATTGACCAGTGTCTGGTGCTCTTTTCTCCAAGTTATCGCTGTGTTGAGAATCGTAGTCAAATGTGGATAGCTAGTTTAGAATCTCTAGGTCTGCTTTGTAGCCGGAGCGGGATTTCAATGTGTCAACCTTTGCCTCGATTATTGTGAGGGTGTCATGTGCTAAAATTAAATGAGCAACTATCTCAAACTTCTTAAGATGACTGACCTCCTGAAAGAAGCTCGCCGAGTCTCCTTTCACTCTCAACCTGGCTGGAAGGAATGTCTAAGAGAAGATGTTTTGCGTATGCAGCTGCTGCCACAGCGGCATATCCCTGCCAAACTTTGTTCTTGGGCGTGTCAGTAATCGCAGATACCCCTGATAATCAAGCAGGGAAACCGCTTCATCAACCCTGCTGCTTCCATCTCGAAACAAAGAACATTCTTTTCTGTTGCGAGCAGATCGCGAATCGAAGCGTCCATCATCAACTGGTTTCCTGAAGCGATAAATCCATGGTGAACTTTTGGATTGTCGTCGTAATCAGCCCTTGTGCGTCGCAATATCAGCCTGTGTGGATCATCGCCGCATATTGCCGCACAATTATTTGGGTTGTTTTCAGGATGTGTAATGTCGGATCTATATAGCCTGTCGCTACGTGGGTCTGGCCGACCACACTTTTTTTGCAGTTTTGGTTTCTCCTTGAGAGCTTCGTCAATAGCCCTTTCAAGCATACCATCAGCGAGCTATTACATGAGGCTTAATCTGATAGTAGATTTATAATAAAAAGGACTACCTGCTTAATATATTTCTTTGGGTATATATTGCTAAGCAACACTTGATAAGACAAAGACAGTCTAGTTCCGATAGGTTAGATTTGCAAGTGAGGGGTAATTAACAATCCTATCAATGATTGAGGTTGCCAGCCAATCGCAGCGGGGGTCAATTACGTCTCCTATGCTTAATCTTAGCTCATGAATTGCGTCTTAACCTAGCTCGTCTGTGTAAAGTATGCAATAAAGACACAGGGCTTGCTATTCATTTTAGATTTAAATATCACCTACGTAACTAGCCTTGTCTAGTTGTTCATCACAATTCTAAGTCAATACGTTATACTACTTCCACCTCCCTCGAATAAATATCATCGGAACAAGATGACGGCAGATGCAACCAACCTTGCCCAGGACAGTGAGCACCTGAGCAACGTACGGAAACGCTACGCAGAAGAAGCCAGGAAACGCCTCAGGACTGAGGGCTCTGCTCAGTTTATCCAACTGACAGAGACGGAAAACAAACGGCTCAATGCGTTGGTCGAGGATCCTTGGGCAGACCATGAAGCGCTCAATGCCCAAGATCCGCCCATCAAGCAACACGACCTTCACAAGTTCTTTGTCCTTGGCGCCGGGTTTGGCGGTCTTCAATTCGCCGTCCGCCTCATCGAGAAAGGCATCGCCACTGCTGATGACATCCGTCTTGCCGATGCTGCTGGGGGCTTTGGAGGCACCTGGTACTGGAACAGATTCCCCGGTCTTCACTGCGACGTCGAGAGTTACATTTACCTACCACTCTTGGAGGAAACGGGTTACATACCCACGCACAAGTACGCACCCGGTGACGAGATCAGACTTCACGCTGAGAGGATCGCAGCGCAGTGGAAGTTGAAGAACAAAGCCCTTTTCCGCTCTGATGTCAAGAGCGTTGAGTGGGATGACAAGGTGCAACTCTGGAATATAAAGTTGACGCAGCGACGAGGCCCTCTGACTCCTAAGATCGACATCGAGTTCCGGGCTGAGTGTGTTTACCTTGCTGCGGGCGTACTCACCAAGCCTCAAATCCCGGACATTCCTGGTCTGCTCTCATTTTCCGGGTCCATCTTTCATACTGCACGCTGGGACTACAAGGTCTCTGAAGGCTCTCCAACAAACCAAAGTTTGGATGGCCTCAGGAACAAGAAAGTTGGTATTGTCGGTACTGCTGCAACTGCAGTTGGAGTTATTCCCCAAGTTGCCAAGTACGCTGGGGAACTCTACGTCTTCCAGAGAACACCAGCCTGCGTCAATCCCCGTGACCAGCATCCAACGGATCCCGTGGACTTTGAGAAGACGGTCGCCACGGGAAGTGGATGGCAGTTCAAGAGGCAGACCAACTTTGCCACATTCGTCAACAACGCCGCCGAGTCTGGAACAGCCAACTTGGTTGGGGATGCCTGGACGACTATGCCAGGCTACTCTGCTGTTGTCGGGTCGCCCAATTATGGTATTGTTGACCCTGCACCTGAGAATCTTGCACAGCACGTCGCAAACTTCCACGCCCTTGATCTGCCGCACATGGAGGACGTTCGTACCAGAGTCGAGAACATTGTTCAAGATGACGAGACTGCTGAAAAGCTCAAGCCTTGGTATCCATCGTGGTGCAAGCGACCGACGTTCAGCGACGCATATCTACAGGTTTTCAACCAGTCGAATGTTCATTTGGTCGATACAGATGGCCGAGGTCCATCCCGGGCAACTGAA
This sequence comes from Fusarium sp. MBC 438, assembly GCA_030779245.1. Classification (NCBI taxonomy): domain Eukaryota; kingdom Fungi; phylum Ascomycota; class Sordariomycetes; order Hypocreales; family Nectriaceae; genus Fusarium; species Fusarium sp. MBC 438. The sequence goes on from JAPFTB010000461.1 coordinate 9,569, forward strand.
AAGGGTCTTGTCGTTGGCGATAAAGAGTATCCCCTCGACATCATCATTTTTGGCACCGGATACAAAACTCCGGCTTCTAGTCTGGGGAGTCCTACGTCGAGAACTGGTGTTTCCATCATCGGTCGTGAGCGACTCCCTCTAGACGACAAGTGGCAGGCCAACGGCCCCGCTACACTACATGGATATGCCACCAACGGATTCCCCAACCTCTTCTTTTCGAGCTCTAACCAGGCAACCCAGACGGGAAACAACGTCTTCATGCTCGGTCTCATCGCCGATCACATCACGTACATGATAGCCCAGGCCCAAGAGCGAGTCGGACCCGGTCAACGTCCCATCATCGAGGTAACTAGCCGGGCTGAGCAGGCTCATACAGACGAGATTCTGAAACGAGCTCCGTACTACTCAGCTTTGGCAGGTTGCACGCCGGGCTACTTTAACGGACATGGAGAATCATCTAGGGTTACGGATCCTGACGAGAAGAGAAAGAGGGCCAAAGCCAGCGCCTGGGGTGAAGGAACGCAATCGTTCATGAATTACATTGAGGGATGGCGTAATGAAGGGTCACTCGCTGGCCTAACGATCGCGCCAGCCGTGGATCCGTCCGGCAAGGGTGGGCTTCTTTCTAAGCTTTGATGATGTATATATAGCCTCGAGAGAAAGAAATCTCTTGATACATTACTAAATTTCATTTCCACGCAACTTCCTTTTCAAGGCCATCAATTCTTGATACTTCCTTTGTGACAGCCACACCCTTTCACCTTTTCATCCCGCATCCCACATCCATACAGTCTTGGATTATGACCAACGTGATCGGCATACCCTCTGTCAGCATTGTTAGAAGCCGTATATTCATTGGCGAGGTGTCCAAGCTCTGAGTCGAGTTTGCTGCCTAGATAATAAAGCTTTTTCTTACGTTGATAAGTATAAGCATCCACGGTATCTGAAGCCCTTCGTGACCAGGATCTGAGGAAGCATCAGGATATTGACCCCGGTGTCGGCTGCGATATCCCCGCATCAGAACATTGACGAGCAATATGGCGTAACGCTATCGCGCAATCAAGGAAACTTGTTGATTTGTAACGCCTAGATAGCTATCTATGAATGCGGTTAAGTCGAGTTTGCAGATAAACCTTGTTCGTCGCCATTTCGAGAGAATGCAATGCATACGATCTTATGGCTCAGTTAACCCATCAAGAGCCAGGTTTCAAATATGACAAAGAATACATTGTCAACACATCATAGCATCATGACCCAATGCTAACACAGTGGTTTTCTTTTAGCCTTCTCCTACCTGTAGTAGAAGAGTCATACCTAGCAGCATCATCATGAAAGGTTAAACCTCTCATGGTGAATTTAACTGCTCTAACCACCGTAGGAGAATCAAGAGAACTGTCCCTTTCCACCTCAAGACATGCAATGCATACAGCCTTGCCAGCCGCCCTCGTTCCTTACTCTCTACTTCAACCGACAGAACTCTGAGAGGGAGACGCGCTTGAACAGTGACTCCAGTTAATTCGAAAAGCTCCTTATCGGCAATCGATCCGCCTCCATGCCGTTCATATCGGTCTTCTCCTACCAGCTGTCAAGTTCCCAAACAAAACCTATCTTTTCTGTCACCTACCCTAGGCAAGGCAAGTTCTACCGTGAAGGCTTCCCGCAATAGATCTTATTGCGAGGGACTGGATGCAAATTTCTCCAGTATTCGTGTTATTCATGGATAGAAATCGAGATTGTTTCGTAATACGCCATATTTCATTCATTCAACGCTGTTGCTTCTGAAGAAACACGAATTCAAGAAACTCTCCATCAGAGCTCGCCATTTCAGTGTCTCCTTACTATACACCCGAATCCTCCTGCTCAATCTCGTGCTCCTGCTCAAATGTACTCCAGGCATCACAAACGTCTGAAACATAGGACGAGTCAGAAATGTCAGGGATTTCACTCGCCCGCTCCACGAACTGTAGAGCAAACCCTTCAGAAGTGTGCCACCCTAAAGTGTCATTTAGCAGAGGCTCAAAAATGAGATTAACGGTTTGTGGGGGTGTTCATACCGATGTGGCAGTGGCACAGCCACACACCAGGGTTGTCAGTCTCCCACGCCATGACAAGGTATCCCGCTGCCGGCAACATAGCCGTATCACGACGAGGCGGGTTGGCAGTATTTAGAGTCACAGAGGATGAGTAAGTGCCAGTCCCTTGCGCGAGGATGAAAAAGTCGTGGCCGTGGAGATGAATAGGGTGAGGAACCGGCAAAGTAGTCTCAATGACGAAGTAAACCCACTGGTTGGCCTCACTTAGCTCAATGACGGCATCGTCAGTCTCGTACTCAGTTGACCCGTTGAGGACCTGCGCAAGCGTGGGATCCGACCATTCAACGAGCATGCTGGTGCTGTTGAGCATCCACTTGAATAGGCCGGCCGTGTTCCTGCCAACTGTGGCCGTATCTAGGTCACTCCAGTTGGCGTCGTCGACCGTCTTGGAGATGTATGGCACTATGTCCGTCTCGTCGTCGCAGCTATCGGTGTAGTCGTACGCGGTTGTGGACGGCGTACTGGGGCTGTCTCCGTAGTAGACAATGCCCTTGATGTTGTCAGTCGAGTCGTTGTCGGAGCATGCGGCTTGGGGGATGGCTCTCATCCAGAAGTTATTGGCAACATCGGCTTGGTCGGCAGTCACAATGATATCGTAGCGCTGGCCTGGGATAGAAAGTTAGCAAGAAGCGCGTTTCGGGGCGTGGTAGGCCACAAACCCATAGCTATATCCAGAACAGTCGTCTCGTACGGCTCAATAGGCACCAGATCAGCCGCAATGACCATCATGGTGTGGTTGTCGATGGAGAACTTCCAGTGAGTGTCGACCGCCGCGTTTACCAACCTCATGCGGTAGGATGTACCAGTGTTAAACGAGACATTGAAACGAGAGCCAGTCTGGGACGAGCTGCCGTCATCACCATAGACATTCGTTCCGTTGATCAAGCCGTTGTCGAGGGTGGGTGGCCCGCTAGTCTGGGCAGTGGAGTACAATTCATCAACAGTCTGATGGTCCCAGTCGTTCAAAAAAACCATTCCTAGGTCTTCATCATAATCGGCCGTAGCAGGACCGTTAATGATGATGCCACCGAAAATACCCTGCCAGGCTTGAAGCGCAAAGTGTGAGTGATACCAGCTCGACCCATACTGAGCAGCTTTCCAAGTGTAAGTTATCGTCTCCCCAATTGCTAGGGGACACTGGGTGATTGACGTGACACCGTCGTTTTGATTGGTGTAGTTCTGACGAATACCATGCCAGTGCATGCTGGTACCGTTGAGAGAGGTGCTGAGGGAGTTGGTGACATGCACCACAACAGTATCACCCCAGTCGGCGAATATCGTCGGCCCAGGAATGGAGCCGTTGACTGCCATCGCTGAGCGAGAGACACCATCAGGGGAGACAGTAACATCAGTCAACTCAAGCCAGTATTCCTTTGTAACTCCAGTGTCGACGGCCTCGGTCGTGTAGTCAGTGTCAATGGAGTAGTCACACCATTCTGACCTGGTAGATGCTGTATTCCCGCTGCAAGCAGCGCGAGGTTTGAGCTGGGAAGAAAAGCTGGTGGCCCAGACATGCTGAAAGGCAAAGCAGCTTGCGAAGAGAGAAAAAAGAACCATGGCGTTGGAAAGGGGCAACCGAAGCGTGCCCGGAAGAAGTGCAATGATGTCTTGTGGATAAGGTAAAGAGAAAGAATGGTCTACAACTAATCTCTCATATTCCAAGTCTACGTCAGTGCCTTTAAATAATACGTTCTTCAATGGAAGACCTCAATAGTCCAGCATACGCGGATCCTACAATTCAGCCTTGACGGACTGCCCCCTCACCTCGTATCTCCAAATGTAGCCTAGCTACCACAGCCTCACGATGTCGTCGTCAGTATCTATGTAATCGCGTTTCACGGACTCTCCGTTCATCGGTATATGAACGATCGCCATCCGTCCTTGCCGCTCAGCCGCTCATTCACCCACATCCCGGGCCTCTACATTGGGCTTACGTAGTGTGATTGACGAGTCATTGCGCATTGAATGAACCCTGAAAGATCCAATTCTCGGCAATCTAACGCTTATTTGGTGCGTAGCCCCGGGTAAGGTTGTATCGTTTCAGGCCCTTGGGATCGTAAAACCCTCCGGGCATGCCCCTGCTGAAGAGGCTGATTTCGTTCTGCATTACACCGGCAATCCCAAAATTACGCGTACAGCGAGGAGGCCGCGTTGACTTCCATAATCTGCTGAGAAACTTCACCTGGGTATCATTTCTATTATATCCCTTAACCCTTCCCACCGGCTAGGTCGTGATATACTGCAGTTCAACAAAAGCATACTGATACACAATCTGCCTATTCTAAGAATCTTTTTCCCTTTAAACTAGAATTTCAGAACTATGCGCTCCTACGAGTTCACTACTGTCGCGTTGTTGACTTTCGTGACTTGGGCGTATGCAGCGGACAGCTTCTCTCTCTTTGCCTATGGAAATGGCATTGGTGGCCTTCCTATTTTCTCTACGGGCGGTAAGAGACCCAATCTTGACTTCTCAACTCTAATACATACCATCAGGAACAATAATTAACTTCCTCACAAGGCGCTGTATTTATCGGTAATTTTAGCAGCGTAGGCAACCCCGAGGCTGCGCCGGTCCTCTGTGAGTTTCCCCGTCTTATGATATCAGCAAAACCCATTTCACTAACACAGAAGCAGTTACTACTGGAGACAACACTTGGTCCGGATCTCCTAACACGACTGGCTACGCCAGCGACCAGAGCCCTACCTGGTCGAACCTCATTTTTGCCGTCCCCGGCCCTTCGTCGTCTTCCCACGACGTCACGCTGAATAACGGAACAGCTAATAATGGCAACCTCGTCACGAGCTTCAGCTTCTACGGCTCCTTCGTCTTTGTGGACGAGGATGGTACGTTGGTGTCTCTCTGGTACGGTATGCCCTCTGATGTCGACGGTGTATACTCGTTGGGTTGGAATGCTTCAAGCGATGATGCTTCATCGGATAATATCTTGATCACCTTGAAGAGAACGCCCCCTTCCAACCCTTCCAACAATTCCGTCTAGTCTCGGGATTAAGGTACGTCATGTTTCTTCCCCTAAGAGTAGCATGACTTGCTAACATAGTTTGTCGGAATAGCTCTTGGCGAATAGAGGCCACATCTCTTCACTACGTGACTGTTAAGCTTGACTTGGTGTTCCGATTCAAACACAGTGTACGATTTGAACTAGGGTAAGGGAGAATCGTATACCAGGTATCTCCAAGGTTGGGACTGCCTACAGGGAATCCGAGAGTTTGGGTACAGGGGTTAGAGGTCGGACTGTGGGCGGGACTCAGAGTCTGGTGGCCCAGAAACTATATCTTCCTTGAATTTGTTTTCAGTTCTTCTCTTTTAGTGCAAACACGCGCTTCAGCGAGTGTATATAGAGCTGTCTGTTGAGATGCATCGAGTTTGACTTCTCCAATATCAGTACCAGTCTAAGTACTTTCGCTCCTTTAAGGGCAGGTTGCTTCCACGATAAGAAAGACAACAGTTTTCTACACATCATTCACATCACCACCTAACATTAACGCATCTGCCGGATCTTGATGTCATTGCTACAACTTTGCCCGGCTCAGTGTAAGGGATCTGTTACTTTTCCCTCTGATACGCTATACTGCACCTTTTCATGTTTATAGCCTCGTACCCAAATGCAACCATAGAAGCTTTATAACAGGCCAAGGGATACTAAAGATCTCGCCCAGATCGCCGAAAATCGTCATTGAGGACCATAGAAGGCGTGGCTGTATTCCCTAGGTATATAGAAAGACGCTTGATGATTCCAGTTTCAGGCCAATTCCTTCCTTCTGCTGATACCTGGTCATCAAGGCCGACGGTCCACAACCCAAGTCGGTGATAGTGTCTACTCCCTGGTTCCAATGACACGAGAACCAAGCCCGCGGTATCTCTGATAACTTCGATGTAGGTAATTGATACCTTTGTCTCGCCAATTCTCCCTTGGGCTGGTAGACAAGCATAAGCCGAAGGAGAAGGCCAGCAGGCGCAGGAGATACCGACTTGTAAAACCTTGATAACCGCAAGGGGACTGCATTTGCATTCCTCCATCCAGAAGGACGTTTCAGCGAGAACAGACCCTGGTGCAGTCGTATTGGCCCTTTACTCTCGCGTGATGATAGTTTGGTGGGAAACAGACGTTCCAATTTGATGTGGAGGGATGTTGGTTGAGGAACTGGTGTATGTCATCTTGTTCTGCTTCATTTTGGAGCGAATTAAATAACCCGGCAAGATTATGGAGGTGTTAGCTAGCAGGTTCCGTGAAATTGTGAACTACCTCAATGAATGTGTATTAAAGGAATAGCGCTGACTGTTTTTTTTGCTACAGAGTATCAGACCATCCATACAGCTAGGAAGCCAGTTGCATTTTTGTCGCCGTAGGTTGAAGACTCAATATGACTGTAACTTGGCCTGGTGGGGTTTGATAAGCGGAGACTAGATCGCTTTAGGACCTTATGTGGGTGTCCATGGCAACGTCAAGAAGACCACCGCCTCACTACTATGGGCAGTGTTCAGGAGCCTTATGTGGTGAAAACTTGCGCGAGCCTAGGCACGCATCACACCTCAGCTTGACCCTGGTTTCTTGTGGTTCAACGGCGTGCGACACTTGTGCCCTAGCAACGTGTACACCAACATATAAACGGGCTTCGTCTATGGAAAAGACATCTGTTGGCCGCCGCCAAATGCCACCGGGGCTCCGGTGGTGTGAACATGTCTTCTTCCTCGCTGCGCCAGATCTGTATTCCGCTGCGGTATCTCTATTGATAGAATCAGCCATGACCAAGGCGGCATATCAAGTGGCTGCCAGTCTTGATCCGAAGCCTCCTGACTGGACCTTGTCATATGAGCCTCCCTACGACGAATTCAATGAGCCGGCATCGCCCGATTGGATGACCGTCTTCCGCTTCGTGCCGGACCTCTACTACCTGGTCGATGTGCCGTCGCAATATCTCTTGACGGACTAGAGTCATCTACCTCGAGAAAGCCTCCGGTTCTTCTTCATTGATCACAATTGGGTAGATGCCTTGGTAGACGGGGCTTTGAGCCTGGGTAATCAAGGGGCGTAGATTCCAGAGGCGCTGAAGGGGCCGCGGCTGATGATCCAGTTCGTCGCTCGATCAAGAAAGCTTTCAGCCGACTCTAAAACGAGCCCGGCTGCGCCCAAAGGAGGCCCGCCACCCCACGCTTCGGTTTCTACTTGCGATCCCAGGTCGTCACCAAGTTTCCAGACCTCAAGGTATCGGTCGATCCGATAGCGACAGGCCTGGACAAGGCTCCAATGCTTCTCCGCCATGACCTCGCTTACAAGGAGACCATGCTCGCCTTCTTCAGTGATCAGCCTCCGAAAACTGGCCTCCAAGGCTTGCGCTTCGAGCTGCCTCCACACCAAAGCTATTTCTCAGCAGCCACTCTCATTACCAGACAGGGATGCGAGATGTCTTACAAGAAGCAATTCACCATGCCTGACCCCAATGATCCCCTGGATCCAAGCAAGCCCAATCGCCAGCGTAATCAAC
>JAPFTB010000468.1:0-12681 GCA_030779245.1 Fusarium sp. MBC 438
TCTAAGGGTAGTCCCCTCTTTACTAAGATGGTTATTTTAGTTAAGAAGTCTATCTTAGGTATAGCAGGGTTTAAACTTTAATAAAGAGCATATTTCCTTCTTTTGAATTAATACTAGGAAGAAACACCGCAGACTAAGCCCCCGCTATGCGTTCTCTTCCTCCATGCCCTCGCGGAGGAACTTGACCTGCTTCTTCATTTCGACCCAGAGCTCCAGTCTGTCCAGGTCATCTTCATCCGAGACTGTGGCAGAGCCAAAATCATCGCTCACCAGCACCCAAGCATTCGCAGAGCTTCCGATTGTTGGCTTGGCCTTTGACCGCCGGGCGATAGCCAGCAGCGTGGCCACAAATGCCTCCTGGATGTAGGCAAAGCTGAACTTGTCCGTGATCTCAGCGATGGCCCTGCACAGCTTGTCCGGGAACTCAATGTCCTTATTGGGTTTGAGCTTCTCCTGCCAGAAGCGGCAATATGCCTCTCGTTGGTCAATGTTTGGGTCGGGGAAGTAATACTTTCGGTCGAATCGAGATGGGCGTTTCTGCACTGTTAGTGGGAGGTTATTTCCGCCCACGGACGAACACTTACCGAGATGCCTGGGTCCAAGAGTTCCAAATGGTTGGTGCTGGCGATGATGAAAATGCCATCGTTCTCCTTGAGGCCGTCAACCTCATTCAAGAAGTAGCTCCTTACAATCGGTGTGACGAGTGAATCAATGTCTTCGAACACCAAGTAGCAGGGCGCAAACTCCCTAGCTTTCTCAAAGATGATGTGGAGAGAGTACTCGGGCCCCATATACGACTCTAAGCTGCGAACGTAGACGGTGGGAATGGTAGGGGTTCTATCAGCTAGCATATGCATTGTAGCCTTGATGCTGATAGTCTTTCCGTTCCCCGGGGGTCCATGGTAGATGATTCCTCGCTTCCATGGCACGCCGAGACGTGCATACGTCTGCCTCGACTCGAAGAAGGAGTTGTGGTCATTGATGAGCAACTTCTTCATATCCTCGTCTAGAATGACGGCGTCCCATGTTGATTTCTGCGCGCTCTCCCACAGCTCGCGATCCTTCTGGAAAAAGCCCTGGTCAAAGACCCAGACTTCATTGTGCAGGTCGCTTGCCCATGATCCGACGGTAAGCACAAGTTGATTGGCTTTGTAGACATTGGCCGTGAGGATGTAATAGTTCTTGACCTCCGGGTAGGGCTCCGACCCATCCCGACCGTCGACTAGGTAGACGATGAACTCCTCTCCCTCCCACCGGTAGAGGAATTTTCCGAAGACGACCCTCTCGCCCAGATACCCCTTGTTGCCATCCATGCGACGAGCGGGTGGCAAGTAAACCGTCCATTCAAGCGACGATGGCAGGTCGCCCTTGTCTTGGATAGGAGTCAAGGTGGCGTAGCCGGCGCCAGCGAAAGCCAGCAGATTGCACTGGCTGCCCTCGTTGCTGTACTCTGGGACCACCACAAGGTCGAGCTCGGGGTACTGCTTCTTGAGAGCCGAGGTGAAGACCAGATCGGTATTGATTCGCTTGCCGTCGGAGTGGTTGAAGTAGGACCTGGTTGCGCCGTCTTCATCTTCCGTAGGTCGAATAGATCTCAAGTGGAGCGCTTGCGACGAAGTAGGCTTCAAGATGGCTGGTCGTGGGTACACGCGGTACGGAGAAGGATGTCCATGATTAATAGCGCCATGAAATCTGGGAGTTGGGGGGTTCACAGTTGGGGTCTGGGAAAGGCTTTGCTGGGCTGAGCAGCCTGGAAGGGTTGAAGTTGGGCGGCTGTTCATCTTGCCACCGCGGGTCTTCAGTAGGTAGGTAGGCCTAATTTTTGTTTCCGTTTTGTTATGATTGTGCTGACGAGGAGGTTGAAATAGATTCCAGATGTTGTTGCCTGGAAAGAATGAGGTCCGAGAGGGGAAGCTCGAATGATGATGACGCTGTGCCAACCAGGACTAACAGGGGTTGTAATTCGACAGTTAGCCCATGTGCTGCGCCTCGGCCACTAGGCTTAATATAACATCTGAGTGAGCTTAGACCTCTCGATGTTAGGGTTTATTTACATATTTATTCGGGGCGTCGCACCCTGTAAGTACTCTAATCAACCAACTTGACAGCAACTGTAGCTATTGTCTCATGGCCCAACACTCACACCAGAATACAGACGCGTGGTATTCCCCGTGAACTCAGCGATCGACCTTGCCACGGACATTGCTATGCCAGCATTACACAACACCAGCGCCGCCTTAGCAACGGCAGCCTGCTTGCTCACCCCGGCACTGTAGTGCACAATGTTCCCAATCGTATTCAGCCATTCTTCCAGAGCCAGGTATATCGAGTACTCGTGGAATTCTGCGTGCACTTCCATCTGCTGCCAGGCGAGCAGGAACACCTCGAAACAGCCCGCAATGACTCCGAGGACGTGGCTCACCTTCTTGGAGACGAAGGAAGCGAGGATGGGGATGCCGCTGGCTATCCAGATGACAAATCTGGTGAGGAACCCAGGTATCTTGGCCAAGGTTGACAAGTTGGCCATGGCATCGAACGTCATGAACCGTTCCAAGGAACCCATCCATTTGACGAGGGACAATAAGGGGACCAGGTAGCGAGCGCGGCCGCTGCCACCTGCGATGCAGTCTCGAGGACGAAATTCCACGCCTCTTTGACTTTCTTGACAGTAATGTCCACCACCTCCTTGACCTTGTTGACACCGCTTATCACCACCTCTTTGATCTTGTTGTTGATGCTTTGGATGGCTCCCCAGGCGCGGTGGGCAACTACCTGGAAACCTTCCTTGATTGAATCGAAGATTCCGTTCGACTCATCCCCGGCCATCTCGCTCTTCACATTGTGCATGTGGGAGAGTGTCTTGTCGGCTTCTTCAAGCTCTTTGTCAGAAAGACCCTCTCGCATAAAGCTGGATCCGTCAGGCAGCTTCATGTTCCTGAGATCCTGAGCAGTTGAGATCTTGCCAATGGTTGACCACAGCTTCTGCATGGGGTCGATTTCTAGCCTGCCGCCTGAGAAGATCTTCTTATCGGGAGTTCCACTGGTGAGAGTTATAACGGGGGTACTAAGACCTTCGCTTCGGAGGATGACGGTCAGTTGGCCAGAGGCGTCGGTAGAAACCTCATTTTTGACTGTGGGTGAGGTGCGAATCCAGGCACCATTGACGAGACATTGGACAGATATCGAGCTGGAGAGAAGCAGGGGCTCCAGAGCCATTGGGGTGCCATCATTCTCCTATGGATTGCCGCTCCCAGTTGGCCCACCTACGAGAGTGATAGTTGATGTCGAGGGCTGGTCCTTGGCTTTCTTTGTCGACTTTTCTTTCAAAAGGATGGGGACAATTCCAGACAAGATCAGGAATTCAATCGAGCTGCCGGGATCATACAGCGTGGACCAGCTCCTGATTGACTTTGGAACTCCCCACATCCTCAACATTGCCTGGGACCATTGCAAAACTCCGGGTGTACCAGAGGGCCAGAATGCAAAATGCCGAGCCGAAATTCGCATGTTTCTGAGCACCCACCTGGAATCGGTTCTTCTTAAAGAGAATGACCACAACGTTCTTGGATACGCCGTCAAGATAGATCCGCCGTCAGACGGAAAGACAAAGGAGCAGCGTCTCAAGGAGGTGTCCAAGGATGCCCCTCACTTTCTTCCCACATCTGTGAGGTTGCAGACCATAAATTACAGACCTGATCGGGTGGAGGTACAGGTTTGTTCGGAAAAGAGCGATCATAATGCCTTGCTGTTCACAGAAATGACCCAGTTCCGCAAGATGCCAACCGAAGACCTCCGCTGGTCGGGCGACTGATTCTATGGCGGCATTGGTGGTACCTTGGCAATGTCGAAGGGAATCTTCCTCGATCAGTACTTGGCCGGGAGGCTCCAGCCCGCGGTTGTCAAGCCATGGGAAATGGCTAATCATATTGGGAAGACATGCTCCGGATTCCCTGATCACGATGACCCAGACTAGGCCTTGAGCAAGCCTCAACTCACCACCGCTGGAATGAGGAGCGGCACAGGGCTTCAGATGATATACCGCGACGTGGATGAGAACTATAAGCGATGGACCGATGATAAGTACGAACATGTTGCATATAAGCATAGGAGAAACGGACACTATTGGTACAACAAGGCCGAACTATCTTGCGTCATCGAGCCGAAAGTTGGCGAGGGCAAGATTAACATCTCATCTGAGCTCAACACGGATACGCAACGCACAGTCAAGTCTCGTGTAGGATCATGGGATTTCCAAATGGTTTGCAAGATCAAATGGAGCACCACAATCGATCTCCGGGCTGTCGAGACAGGGGCAAAGCTGTTGGTTGGTGTCAAATCCGAGGATCCTGTCGTTGATGTGAAAATCATCAAAGACGACGCCAAGGTAGACGGCACTGGGGAGGCAGCTGAGGACTGGGAACGAGAGATGAAGGAGGCTGCGGAGGACAGGAAGGCCTCGCCATTGGAGGAGAGAGTCAAATATCACATCGAAGCCTTTTCCCTCACATCAGAGAATCTGGCGTCGTCTTTGTAGCGGTCACTGAACAGCCAAGGAAGATTCATCTTCCCTGGAGGTGGTACCTTTGACATGAAGGACCCAATCTTTTCAAAGGAAGGACATTTACTAATAGGTCTCACTTTCAGAGAAGGAGCATAGTCTGGTTTTGGAGTGCATGATGCGATTCAGGTTCGTTAGAACATGGACAACACCAAAGTTTAACACATTCCATCTTGCTCGTGGGATTGAGATCAAATAGCTATTTTCCTTTTACCTAGCCTTGGTTATCAGCCAGGCCTATCCCTCTATGTCTCTCCGAAATCTGTAGCGACTATGGTCGATAGATGCCACTCATGAGAGGAAAGAAACAGGACGCGTATTACATGACTGTGCCCTTTGCGTGTTAGACCGCTCCATCAATGTTGCCATAAGTACGAGACTGCTGTGAGATGTAAGAGCCGAGAGGGCAGTCAAGCCCGGATTAGACCGTCTACATGCGTCACATGTTACCCCTCGCTTCCCGATGATCGTAAGGACTACTACTAACGGTCTCAGCCACGTCAACGTCGCTAACAACTGGTTTGGATGTAAGGGGGACGTCGTTAGCAAGCCTTGGAGAAGGGGAGCTAGTCATGGGCTCCGCGTCTGGCATAGTGTTCAGCCAGCCGAAACACTGGAATTCAGCATTTTCTAGGCATTGGAGCCCGATTCATGTGATGCTGAAATCACAGACTACAATGTCGCGTTAGTGGTCAATTCGACAGAATCCCAGTGTGGGTAGGTGTGTAGCTGAACTCAGAATCTGCAAGCCACGGAAACAAGACTGTTTCACACACATGTCACATTGATCCTGGGAACTATCCTTTTATTACAGCTAGAACTACGAATGGTAGACGCAAGCCTCGGAGCTGTTCCGCCGTTGGTTTTGTGATCTCAGTTGGATAGATATCAGGCCTTCCGCTAGGCTGTTATCGACATTCAGGTGCTTCAAGCTCGCTTGTAGGTACCGACTTTGCTTGGCGTCTGTCAGCTTTGGGGCAAAACTGCCTGCTGGCCAAACGTCGAGTTATGCTACCTTGCCTGGCTGGGTAAACTCAGACTTTTCTTTTCTTTTCTTGATCTAGTTGATGTTAATGGCTCGGTCTAGAACTCGGCAGAGGGACGGAAATGGATTGCACTGAGATCAGGTCTCATGCATTTGCCCATTGTGGCTTTGTGTACATCTGTCAGAACCGAAACCTCGCCAGCAGTGGCAATAGGGCTGCTGGGCGCGTCCACCACTGTAGTACACTCCCGTATAATTGACCACTTATGACAAAGCCGAGGGTTATTCCTATGAACCAATAAATTCTCTTATTGGCCTACATTGGAATGCTGAAGTACCCCAACGTGAATCATACAGGAGGTCGATTATATGTCAACCACCTAACTAAAACTAATTACCCCAGATGGTAAGCTTCCTAGTCCTGGATGCCGCATTAAGGCTACCCAGCCTGAAGTACTCAAACACGAGCGACCTGCCACGAAACGAGTAGACACTACGAGTAGACACTTGCGCATAACAGGGAAGCTCAAATGGAAGATAGTATGGGTACGTAGATTCTCGAGCTTTATATTAATGAAAAAAAATTAATAGGTTAACATTCCTTCAATTCTCGGCGAGGCACAGACAAGCTATGGCTTCCGATGCAGTCACATATTTGACAAGAGGACTCCTCTCTCCAGGGGTGCAATTGAGGGCTTGAAATTTAGAAACACTGTAAAACTTTGCATGTATGATTCAGCAGCGCTTATGGTAAAGAATGATGGTGTGCCACGCTGAGCAGAAATGGGGAATGTGACAACAGGTGGCTTTCCAGCTTACCGACATGTCTGCTCCCTAGACTCAAAACCTGCCGTCTCATAATCTTGGCCGTTGAATTTCTATGCCTCCCTGCCTTATAATATGGCTTAGGAATCCGGCTTGAGACCTGGCGTTATGACAGCTGATCCATCAGCGACGTACGAGGCCAAGTTGAAGCTGAAGCCGGCGCCCTTGAACTGATGAGACAATCAGACATGGCTTAACTGGGTTCATGTCACAATACAAGAACTTCCCTCTCATGTAAACGAGTGACTAGACAGGTCCTGTCATTTTTAAGACGACCAGAGACTGCATCAGACGACCTGTCTTGGGTTTTCCACATGCAAACGGTTGCATTCCACAAAGCAGTGTCCTTGTTCCAACCTGCGCCATCTTCAGTTGTAAGAAAAAGATGGATTATGTATACAGCAGGCCAAAATCATTCATGGGCTTCAAGTATTAAAGCTCGAGCCCCGTATCTCATCCCATCACCAGACCACATCTTGACCGTTTCCTTCCTACAATCCCCATCCCTCCTCGAACATCATTTTCTTATCAAAATGCAGCTTCTCAAGGCCTTTTCCCCAGTCATTCTTCTTGCCACGTCTTTGTCTACGGCTGTGGCTGCTGTCCCACCGCTCCTCCCGCGTGGGGGTGACCTCGAGGAACGACGAGACGAGTCTGGCTTCGAGGAACGGGGCGACATTAATATTGATATCGATATCTGCATCGTCGTCTGGGTGGTGAAAGTCATCACCTGCACACCTACGTAAGTTACTTAGCCCTTATTCCACGTTGCCATGGGGAGAGGGGACGTGTAACCTCTTCTCAACGCTCGATTTCTTGGCGAGAGAGCTGACATGCTTCAAGCACCGTCACGGTCCCCGAGACTACATGCACCAAGCGGCCAACCACAACTGTACCCAACGTCACCACGACTCCTCGCTAAGCCGCCTTCGTATGTGACTGAGACAGAGGTGCGAACACCTGATGGTGGACATTACCCCAAGATACAATTGGTGTTTATGAGAAAGCTTTTCATGGAGAATTATCTTATCGGCACCCTCAATGTCTACTAAATTTCCGGATTTTGTCCTTGTTCTTGTGAAAGAGAATCTGGCCTGCGATACGTGGTCGTGGTTTAAGATGTTGCCTCATGCAAGCCCGCTATGATGAAGGATATTCAAAGAGCAACAAATTGAGAGTACTTTCAAGTATCATTGCGGCGTTTCCTTGAATATATACTCCCTGTTTAAAACGCGCATGTCTACTGATCCAATCCTATCTCCACTCCCAACTCCCTGCGTCAGCTCACGGCCAGTCGAGCAGCCAAGAGGGCTCTACTTTTGACCCATGAAACGCATTGTGGTTGCGTCCAACCGAGAACGGGCCACCTATAAATTCCGATGCTTGGTCGACTCTGTCGGTTTCAGTGTCATTCGGGTTCGTTGGGTCATTGCCATCGTGGCCAGCCTCCCAACCGAACCGTCAGTAGACAGTAAGCAAAAAAGCCTCAAACTTCTCTCTCACCCAATGAGAATAGTCCTGATGTGGACTGCGTCTGGATGAGTCAGCTCATCAGCCGTTCTCTTTTCCATTTCCTCAACGCCTCAAATGTGATATGGTTTTGTCACCATCATCGAAATGGACCAAGACGCAACATCAGCCGAGGAAAAAGTCGTCATAGACATTTGCAGCCGGTGTCATGCCATTGGCTTTGACGACATATTCGGTTTGGACCCCTCGGACTTGGGATCAGTACCTCAGAGTGTTGCCCCGCTCTTGAATAGTCGTGAGGTGGCAGATCTCGATGGAACGCCTCAGACATGGTCCAAATTGCCTTCTACGTGCCCGGTCTGTCGTTTATTGGCTACAGTGGCCCCGACTGCTCAATCGGATCAGAGTGGTTATTCACTGTTGGCACGAGCAACGGTAGGCTGGCACGAGCAGCGCAGAAATTTCGATGGAGACAAGATGCTGGCCGATCCAACTACCATCCCAACCCTAGTACTGCAGGTCCTGAAGAAGCCTGCAACACTCTTCGATGCCATATCTTCAGACCTATACCTCTTTGACCAGAACTCTTTGGGAAAAAGTCGCAGTGGGGCGGTAGAAGTTAGTTGCTCTACACGCCTCGACATCCAAGTACTGCGATCCTTTCTCGATCATTGCTACGAGAGTCATGCAGACTCAGCAATATGCGGCATCGGAAATTTCCCACGGGATACCGCACTCCCTTCATTCCAAGTAATCGACGTACAAGCACTGCGTATCGTCGATCCTGGCCCGGACCCCATCTACACGGCGCTCAGCTACAAATGGGGCGAGCAGGCGTACGATGCATCCTGCCAGCCCTTTGATAAGAGCGGGGAACTCAGAGATCCAAGCGCATTACCGCAATTGATCTCGGATGCCATCAAGGTCGCCAAGGACTTGGGATTCAGATACTGCTGGGTCGATAGATATTGCATCCCGCAAGACGACCCTCGCGCCATGCAAATTCAACTAGGCCACATGGACGAAATATACCGTCTCGCAACCGTGACGATTGTCGCAGTCTCGGATAATGATTATCTGCCTGGAGTGTCGCAGAAGTTGAAGAATGCCGTCCTACCTATACGCGTTGGCAAGTGTAACCTCGCGGTGGCATCTTTGCGTTTCCACAGCATGAAACAAGAGATACGCTGGTCGCCCTGGTCAACAAGAGCGTGGACGTACCAAGAAAGACTCTTCTCGCGTCGTCGTCTTTTCTTTACAGATGCAGGAGTTTACTACGAATGCGGCCGCATGGCGTCCGGCGAATCAGGCTTTTCTGCGCTCCAGCCGCGATGGAACATTGACGAGATCGTCGATGCCCCTTGGGTCATGTCTGCAGGTTCTTTTGAAAGAGAGAAGAAGCTGCTTGATTGTCTCGAGACGTACAGCGAGCGTAACTTGACCTTTGTTCAAGACAGACTGAATGCCGCTCTGGGTATCCTGCACGCATTTGAGACAACCCAGCAACCGCTGCGTCATTACCTCGGCACGCCAATTCTGATGGTCTACAATGACCATGCCATTGTCTCTGTCCCTGAAGTCGTCAGCGGCTTTTTGTGGGGTATGCTTTTCTACAATGGCACTGACGGCTCGCCCCGATGTGATGCGTTCCCTTCTTGGTCTTGGACAGGCTGGACGAAACAGGTTTACTTCCTCGCGAGGTCAAGTAACTCGCCGATTTCACGCCCTCCTGATGCCAACATGGCAGTTCATATAACGTCTGAGTTGAAAGGCGGCACACTGCTCAGGTGGGACTCGGAAGACAGCTTACGACGTTTATACGGAACCCCGCAATCTGCCTTCTCGAAATTCATTCATATGGATGCTTTGACGGTCCAAATTCAGCTATCCATGGAGGGATTCGAAAAGAGCCACGTGGTCCATAACCCGGTCGAGCCATACATCGTCAACATTGACTCCGTCGAGGTCGAGCTAGCCGAAAATAAGGAATTCCCCTTCTCAGAAGTACGCTGGAAGATCTTTGATATTCCAGAACGTGGCTAGATCTACGTAGAGGTCGATATACAGGGGCGTCTTGGGCATGGGACCATGTCTAACGAGCAAGAGGTACCAGGTTCAACAACAGGAATCGTCATTCCGCTGGCTGGCGATGCCCTGGCTATCATTCTTGTGCAACCTAATGGCAGCGGCACCATGGAACGCTTTGGTATCATCATGTTGAAGCCATCCTCTATTTTCTTCCGGCCGTGCCTACGAGAGACACATGATGATCAGGACGATCTCGATGACTATGATGACTCTTTTGAAGAGTTGAGCCCAAGTAAGAGAGCCGAGGCAATAGGATTGCCGACATGGGAAGAATTTCTTTCATTCTTTTATTCACTAGGGCGACCTAAGCGGCGATCTATTCGATTGGGATAGCTTGTTGAAGTTGGGGAAGAGAAGTCTGTATAAGCACTTGGTATAAAGTTGAGATTCTCCATATATATTGCGTCTTAAAACACAAGTCCTGCCCATAAACAATCACTCCCTCGCATCCAGTAGGAAAAATTTATAGTGCACAACGCAGGTATACATTGGTTACATCCTGTTAAACCGGCTGGCATGGCTGTCTTGCAACTAACGGTAAACCTCAAGAATATCTACCATCCGATCTCGTCACAGATATATACCAAGCCCTGAATGGCTAAATAAAACAGCAGAGGGTCTTCTAACTCCCCGCCGCTGGGGTGAGAATTAAATGTCTTGTTTATCTTGAAACCGTTCGAGCATAATCTTCTACTTTAAGGACTAACTATGATCGGATACTCCTTTTTTACCTCTTGGCACTCTATCATGACTGCCCTGCCTCGTACTTTGTTTGACTCAACGCTAGCGGGGCACGATCTTCGGGCTCACAAAGAACACATTTCCAATATACTAAGTCCTAGCACTCCATCCCAATGCTGTCGCAGTGGCTTTTTTTGGGAAAGCCTTCTTGCTGCCTTGCGGTCACGCTTAGCGAGAGGAAATCTGGGCCCTAGCTGCAGATAGCTGAGTGATGGATGCGGCTAAGCCGCAACGATGCTCAAGGAAAACGTTTCATCTCAGCACAAGGTCTAGCTGCTGTTGGAGAGCAAGACAACACAGGGAGAATTGACTTGAGGAGATGGGCCTGACCCGATTTCAAAAAGGGGGAGCTTTCATTTAGCGCAACTACTTAAGATAGATACGAAGTATGGCAAGTCAGATTGTCGTCATACCGATCTGAGAGCTGGCTCAACTATATTCTGATAGCTCAAGTCAAATTCAGACTCTCTAATCTCGTCCTTTATCCTCTGGGCTGGGCTCCCAATAGATGCCACCAGATTCTTAAGTCATAGGGCCGTCCAATGCCGTAATGACTCCCACCACGGATTGACCTGGTCGTCATCAAAAGCCTCACTATTCTTCTTTGCTAGCGCACGTCGAATAGCAAGCCAAGAATATCCATTAGTATCAGTTCCAACATCTTGTGAATGGGCAACAACCCTATTGACCCATGCCTCACAGAATGCCTCCTGCTCTTCTTGTCGTCTCTTAGCCTCATTAGCAGCTTCTTTGCTAGCAACTTCTTCCCTATTTAGCAGTTCCCAGACAAAGAGAATAGCAGTGTCCAAGCTTACTCGTACAACAGCTGGTTCTACCCCGTCCTCATAGTCTGGACGATTAACGGGAAGTGCTAAGCCAGAGTCAAACAAAGGCAAAAAGCTAATAGGAGAGGACAAATGGGACTCATCTCTCGTCTTCACTAGAAGGACAGTGACGCGTGAGATCATCTGGATGAGGAGACGTTGGCGATAATCTAGCCAATATTCGGCCTCTCCTCGTCGAGTTGGAAATGTCCCAGGGTATTCGGCGAGAGCCTGGCCATCGACAAATATGTAGAGTGCTCGGAATAGAGGACGAATTAGGTATTTATGGTCGCGAAATGACTGAATTGCTCGGTCGGGTATTGGTTGAAAGTGCGGTGGTGTTATCAACTGAGAGCGTCCACCGTATGGATAGAAATCCACGTAGTCATCAAGATGCGCCGAGAGCATCCGGGAAAGGTCTTTGTGATATTTTGATAGTCGATCTAACCCATTGGGTTCTTCATCCTGGAATCGAGCAGCGATGGCGAAAAAGCTGTCCCTTTGAAATGGCGGTCGTCCATCATACAAGTGAAGCCACTTGCGAAAAATGTATCGACCGAGCATACCATAGTCGCTGCCAAGGATCGATTTCTGGTCAAGATATATCATGACCTCTTTATTAAGAAACTCGATGATGCCCTCTGGTTTGATGTCAACTTCCCCCGGACGACGCCACCTGATGAGTGGAATGTCTAGAATTTGCCGCCATTTAACAGCATAGGTATCCATCGAACGCAGCTCGTTAGCTGTTTCTTCGAAGAATAAGATCTTGAGCTCTCGGCGAATTGAATTTTGCATCTCCTCTGACAGAGACTGCCAAGGAGGCGAAATTGTTGTAAGATACCTGGAATCCTGACCGGGACCCTCTTGGCGATACCGCTCTATGTGTGGCACTGTTGGGTCGTTTGGTCCAGGACCACATGTGATCAGATAAGGGGAATGGACAGAAAAGTTGTGGAATTGGACCGGTATCGCCTGAGGGTTATCATTGGCGGTTTCATTCGCTGGCTGATCTGGGATTTCCATGGTGTTAGTCGTGCAAGTAGTGATGAGAGAAAAAGGTGTCAGAGTGTCGACAGTAATAGGTTGGGGGCCTTTATACATTACCCCTCGATAATAATGGCTTGCATTAGGTTTTTCTAGTCTGGTCATGCATAATATGTAACTAGGGACTCATATATATATAGGTA
>JAPFTB010000472.1:0-24430 GCA_030779245.1 Fusarium sp. MBC 438
CTGTCCGACATTGTGTGGCCGGCATCGCGCCTCTTCCATGGTCCGCGTCGTACCGTCTCGAATCTACGAATAACCTTGGTATCGATGCTACCATAGGACAATGAACTAGATTGGGGGGTGTGGCTGCTGCTGCTGCTGCTTCACAAACTTCAGAACCCGTCATCCCAACAGAGGGACACCCTAATGGACTTACCGTCGCTCCATTCAGGGTCACGTTGCAGGGATACAGAATAGCAAATAAAGAAGCAGCGAATTAGAAGCTCCGAGTCCCTCACTTGTTCTAGCCCACAATAAAACTACCATGAAACCTCTCGAGTTCCTCCTTTCGGCATTCTGAGGGGCTGAAAATTGAGGCCTCCGTTGTCGGCAGCTGGAAACGCTGATCTCTAGACGCTAAGCCCTCATGCCCCTGGCGGCTACTGCATTCATCAAGTCATCGTGTGATTGAGAATAGCACGAGGCTGGATGCTTGGAAGTCGCCGGGCTGCTTTGGAGTGCTGTCAAGATGACAACTCGTACAGCTAAGCCATTGGTCAGTCGTACATCTTAGGGCATCCACCTTTACTCGCTAAACCGTCGATGTTTGGCTGTTCGATTAGTTCCCAGTAGGCGTGACTGAAAGGTAGAAACTGCCCGGATTTCATGAGATGCTACGGTACAGACATCCGTGGTAAAGAACGAAACTTGACTCTTGCCTCCCATCTTTCTTTTTTACTTCTACTACGCCTTGTTATTAATGGCTATGGGCTTCTCCCACGCCAAGAATTCTCTCCGCCATCGCGAGCCTCTGCAGTTTCGTTGTACTAAGGAAAGAGTGGCTGGGAAGTCATCGTTCACTTGCGATAACGTTACTGTAATCTTCGTCCGTAGGGCCGTCTTTGACCAAATCCAACCAGCAAGTCGTCAATCCGCTGATGGTGGTATATCAAGCCAAGTGGAGAGGTGTAATCTTAGCTAGGTGGAACACGCGGATGGGGATCAACATAGTTCTTAAGCGAAGGCCGCACTACTGGCATGGTCGTGAGCATACAGGAGTCCAACCCTCGGACTGATTCTTTGCCTTTTGAATATAAATCTTGCGTGTTTAGCCTGAACTGATCTAACAATACAACATTGAATAGGCAGCATCCTCTGATTCAGGCTGATATTCGGTCGACGTCTGGCGTCCCCGCGTGGTCATCGTTTGTTCATAGCCAGCTTCAGGTATTCTCGTCGCCGTGGCCGTACTTTGGACGGCTCGGGGCAAATCCAGATTCAAGCTTGGTGGTGTGTCTAATGACGAGCTACACATCCTGGGGCGGAGCTCAGGCCGAACTTCCTGCGATAGGAATTTCATTGGCTGCAACATCTCTGCGGATTGCCCACGAACAAATGCCTCTAGCAATTTAACATGTTCCCCTCCTAGGCAAATGAGGCGCTGCTGCCAGGCAATGATTGTCTCTTTATAGTTAATAAAGTTCTCCAATTCCTCGTATTGTGTGAGAAGTTGCTCATTCTCAAGGGCAAGAGCGCGGTTTCTGTCGTGAAGGAGACGGAGAAATTCCTCCACTGTCGTTCCCTGTGTCGGCTCGGCGTGGGATAGCGAAGGGGTGTTGAGAAGGGGTGTGCTCGTCATGGTGTGTTACTGAATCCGTGTGCTTTGATTTACGTTATTTTGCTAGTAATATCATTGATTGCACATATCTCCAGAAGGCAAGGCGAAGGCTCTGCCTATTTAAATACCTATGAATGAGAAAAGATGCACGAAATTTTCAGTTTTAATAAAAAACATCTAGAATACAGCAGAATCAAAGTCCACGAAAGACTAACATGTCCATTGTGCACTTATTTTACACTGGATGTAGGATTACACACTCTTGTTCGTAGTGCGGCTCAATGTCTACATCTGGCTTCATAGCCAGCCCCAGTGCTCCAACGACCAAACTTGAGAGCAAATAGGAGGAGTTTCAGAGGTGAAGTTGATGAACCTCGAGCTTTAGCGGCCAAGACCAGGTCTGTTGCATCCTGGGTAGTCATTAGTAGGTGCCGATTGCGTCGTGTACCAGCAACCAACAGGCTGTTAACGTCGCTTTTCTTTTTCTTTTTCTTTGTATTTCTGCGGACTGAATGAGATATTGTACTGGTACACCAATTTTTGACTCAAACTAGATCGAAATACATGTGAGCCATTTAAGTGGTAGTTTTTTACTACTCCGTACTCGTTTGTCCATGATTAGCCGTTGTATGGTGCATAGCCCGTGAGTGGGTTTAGTTAGGTAGCGAATGTGATCCTTGCTAATTTTTCCTCTCTCCTACCCTGTTAGGAGCAAGTCCGCGCGATACAGTCCGCTTCCAGACAGCTATTTGCGACGGCGGAAATTGAATCTTGTTGGAAGTGTTCAACCAAGATATATCAGAGGGTCCCGCAAGTACTTAACCCTGGTCCAAAGGCCCTGTGAAATATTTAAAAATTTCCTTTTTTTTTCATTTTCGAATCGACAACAAACATGAGCCGGTGTCGCCATACTTGCTGGCTCAAACCGTGGAGCAGAGGTGTTGAGACAGGTCTGGAGGTCACAGATCGACCTCAGCGTTTGTTAAGAGACTATGACAACCCCACCAGCGAGACTGCTGGCCTCTTGATCTTGGTCGGAAATCAATCTAAACAGGCAGCTTTTAGAAAGCTGACTTTTCAAACTGAACGGATCCACGCAAAGACTGGTGGGGAGGTGCATCTCCTTACATCATTATTTCGGGAGTTTCGCTGTCAACGTGTTGTCATTGCCGACACGGATATCCCCGGGCTTCGGCTGAAGCCGCCGTCTCTTAATGGCAACCACTGTCACGAGGTCAAGGTTTATACTGATATGGCACAACCAGTTGCTGGTGAACCAAGATACAGCCACGCTAGTCTCCTACACAAGATTTTGTTTCCATCTGCCGATGTTATCTGTGTATTCGTCAATGATCTTGGGGGGTTCAGTGCGTCATTAGGACAACTAAATTCGTGGCTCAAGAGAGGAGCACCATCATCAAGCCCAGTGCGACCGCAAATTCTTCTTGTGGTAAATCAAGAGGAGAAGGAACGACACCAGGTTGTCCTTCAGCGATTTGTAGACGAAACGCGATCCGGAGAGCTGACTTCCTGTTTCCGCGGCATCACGCTCGTCGGAGTTCCAAGGCTCTCCGGTCGAGGCAGAAGAAAAAGGTGTAAGCCAACGCGGCGCTGGCAAGTACTCAGTCCTGCAATAGCAAGAGCTCTGGAAGCTAGTAGGCAATCTCGTCGGCGCTCTAATTCTCTATTTTCGGTTTACCACCTCGCGCACTTTTTACAACTTGGTGCGGGAGCAGCCACAGATACGACTGTCGGACCGTATAGCTTCGTCAAGTTTTCCAGACTCCATCGAGCCGTAGCCTCAGATTTGAGCTGTCATATCGTTAACTTTTTAGAAAGCTTTACGTCTGCAAGTGCGGTTCGACGGATTGCTGTTTCTTTGATTGCATCAAGTTTCCTCCTCGATCATTACTCGCCCGGAATGCACCGTGAGTCTCCTAGAAGCTCGCCTGGCCCTATACCTACTGATCACAGTTCCTTCTTTTGCTCTAGTTTTCGACTGTCACCAGGTTTTCCATGAGTTGTATGAAGCAGATTGTTCTCGTGCAAGCGCCGAGTTCAGGCCCAGGTTTAAGGGTTCCATCCCACCTGCGGAAATAGTAAGATTGATATCGTCTAGCATGTTTACCCAGTTCGCGCAGTTTCAGGCTCTCGGCCCATCTGTTGACTGGCACCGGAAGCAGCTTTCGCAATATAAAGACCTTATGAACAGGATTAGATTAAGAGAGACGTGTTTGAGTTGCATCCGACGGCGGCCACAGTATGGCTTCCCATGTGGGCACCTCATCTGTCAGAATTGCGTTAGGGTGTTTTATCCTCAAAGCGACTCTGATCCCTGGGAATATCGGCTAGAGGCATGTCATATATGCAGCGAGCCCACCTCCGGACTCTCTGTTCGCCTCACTCCGGATACGAGCCGACTTCGCGTCCTGAGCGTCGACGGTGGAGGCATCCGTGGGTCTGCGCCGATAGGGTTCTTGAAGTCGATCCAAGACGAGATCGGTATACCAGGGTATAAGGTGCAGCGCAACTTCGACGTGAAGATCGGCACTAGTTCAGGTAACACTACTAGGAGAATGTCCGTATTTGCTGAGACTAATGGGATCCAAAGGTGCGTTGAGCGTAATCAGCCTTGACGTTCTGGGGTGGAGTGTGGATGATTGCATGTCTCACCTCAAGAGATTCGCCAAAGAATCGTTTGTCCGCCGCTGCCCCGACTTCCTCCTCAGGCTTTGTAGACTTCCGTTTGTGTCGAGCGTCGTTTGGTTACTTCAGCTCGTCTATGCTTTGTTGGCTGATAGCAAGTATGCTGCCGATGGGCTCGAACGGTTGCTTCAAGACACTTATGGAAGTGATCGATGCATAACAGACATATCTACAGCTACTGCGATGGGGACTTATGTGGGTGTTACGTTGACGAAAGCACGAGATGGCAGTGTCTTCCTTGCAACGAACTATAACGGCACGGGCGTTCGGCTCCAAGATCTTGGCACGTACAAAGGCTAGGGGTGCGGCTTGTCTTGCATTGCTGACTCTTAATAGACTACCGTCATCTTGAGTCTGATGACGGGCAAAAGCTGGTCAATTGGTGGGAAGTGTAAGTGAAGCCGGCCGAGTCTGAGCACAGGAAAGCTGATTGTGGACAGGCTGCGATGTGCGACCGCGGCACCATTGTAATTCAGTACGCCCCTCAAAGGCACTTAGGGCCGCTAACAAGAGTATAGTTATTTTACACCAAAACGTATTGGTGATCTCGGCGTTTTTCAAGATGGCGGTCTTGCGGTGAACAATCCAGCCTGCATCGCCGTGCGTGAGGCAATCTCCCTAAGCTCGGATACGACAGAACCCAGCATCGTAGTCTCTCTCGGCACGGGTTCTACCGTACAAGATGAACATGACCCATCTGGCATGCTGTCCAGTAAGTTCCCATCCAGACTCTGGAGGGCTCTCTGGCGGCAGACCGGTTCAAGAACAACTTGGGATCACCTTATTAGCCATCAGGGAGTCGATAGCAATACGAGGTACTTTCGATTTGATGTAGAATTCCCGGGAAAAGAGCCTTTGTTAGATGAGGTGAGTAAGATGGATCATGTGCAACGGACGGCTCGAGATGCAGCATCAGGCACGTCGGATCTTTATCAGCTTTGCCGCCATCTACGGGCGGAGCTTTTCTTATTCGCGTTGGATGAGCATTCCCTGCCATACTTCGCCAACGGGGGTTATCACTGCACTGGCCATATCACCTGTCGGCTTAGAGCTCAAACGCCAGAGTATGAAGCATTTATCAACCAGCTGTGTGAAAGAGAGGCCTCGTTTCAGGTAGGGGCCCAGATCCTACGAGTTACGCGTGAAAGCATCGAAGAGGATCTATCTTATAGAGTACATTTCGTGGTGCCTAGCATCAGCAGTTTGATCTCGATCACGTTGACCGAGGAAACGGGTGAAAGATTCGATGTAAGCGGATCGCCATTTACGCTAGAATGGCTCGTCCGACGACAGGAATTAGACGCAACCTTCGGCACATCAGACCATCGGAAGAGAAAGCTTCCTGGCTGGACTTGCATCCCGCGAGCTAAGCGTGCTAGATTTTAAATAGGTGTCGGCCGTAAGTGATACCGAGCACTTACCGTAGGTATTTCCCGATATTACATTTTAGTTTTCCATCTCGAGCCCGTCGCGCTCGCATTGTAGGTCCCATTTGTCAAGCGAATATGTTCAATGGGAAAGCCGGACCCCAGAAGTCCTATTTTCATTATTATGATTATTATCCGCTAGTTGCTAGATTCGTGGCTTCTAGTGATGTAACATGGGACTTGGATGTGTTTACTGATGCGTCCTTATCCTGGCACTAGCAGCCCAAGAACGGTTTCTGTCCGTTCATTTAACTTGGCCATATATTGTTATCCGTATAGCCTCCTTCTGCTGAGTAATATAACGGAATCGTAATTCATGATGGATCAATTGATACTAGCAGTCGGGGATTTGGGCATATTATGTAGGATAGAGGCAAATTTGAGGAAAGATAGGATCAATTCGCCTTTGGTTTAAGAGAAATATCTAGCACCGTGTGCTGATGCAGGTAATACCTAGGTACTCTTTACGTGTGTTCGTGACAAACATGCACGTAATCGCCATCTCCCAGACTTTCGGCATCACTGATAGCTATGATGTTGTTGTTCTTTCCGATGTTCAACTCGCCCTGATTCTGAGGTGTCGCCATTAGATCTGACAGGAAGGGTGTTGCTGGAGAAGGTGAACTCTTTAAAAATATCCCTGCTTCGGAAGCTGCTACTAAGAGGCCGATGGTGCTCCGCGGTGTTGTGTGGTCGCCGCTAACACATCACGATCGGTGCGTGCCGAGGCTCATTTTTACGGGAGAGATGTAGTACAGGGGTGGCCAAGCATGTTTGCATATCGTCTCGATAGTGTACATGTCTGCGCCAATTCCAGAAGCCCCCTAGCACACAATTATGGCCTTACGAAAAAAGGACAGGTGAGACATAAACAACCCTAATTCATGCATTTTGAACATTCTGATCTAATTCCGCTCCGTTTGCATATTTCTAGCAGCATTGTGGGTAGTTGCATTCATTTTGTCCTGTATCCCTCACTTCCTGGATTATCAAACTCCCATAATTTTTTCTAGGACTAGCAAAATCAAAAGAGCGACAGACGATAGCAACGAGACTATTGATACCGGAAATGCGAAACCTGAACCAAAAGAACCACTTGTAACCCTCTCCAGTCCACGGCCAGAGGACCAGATCACAAGGACAAATACGGCGAAACAAATAAAAGCGACGCATGCCAATGCACCTAAAACAATGCAGACTAAGTCCTTCAATGGAAGATTATCTCTTTTAAGTGGAAACAGAAGCACCAAGGCATTAGCAGCAGAATAACTGGAAGAGGCGATGAAGCAAGCGAGACCAGTGATGAACAAAGCTTGTAGAGAAGGGACGTGCTGGAGTATGTTCACTAAGGATTCAGCCTCAGTTGATATGTCAGTGATAGTTTTGAAAGGTCTGCTGTCCTCAAGCGGAAACTGGAGGCAGTCAGAGTGGCCATCACCATATTCCACACATCCAGACGTGGTTCCAACGCTACACGCCTCCGGGATGAGACCACCAAGCAGTGTCTCGCCCGCAGCGATTGCACTAGTTGCCTTATCTTTGATATCTCCAGCAACCTTTGTAGCTTGAGCGACGGCAGTAGTTGCTTGCTTGATGACGCCATCTGCCTCTCCAGCAACCTCTGTGGCCTGTGGCGGTATATTGGCTGTGGGGATCGATAGACCTCGGTTATGTATACCCTTTCCTATCTTGTTTGCCTGTTAGTCATCGGGGGTCGCCATGGGCTTTGCGGTTTCAATACTGTTACTCTAAATATGCCCTCTTTCGCATTCTTAGCATTACGCAAAAGTGGCCCACCGACTGAGAGTAGAACTATTACGAGCAATATGTGGGCGGCAAGCGAGATCCCTGCTTTTGATTTTCTTAGCATCGCAGGGTCAACGTGTTTTGTTGGTTGTTAACTTCAACTTTGAAAACTTGGGTCGAGCGATGCGGCTGAAGCTGGTAATTAAGCAGAACGGAGCGGCCGTTTTAGTCTTCTTGATGAAATTGACTACATGGATTTGATTGCAGGCTTCATTATAGGCCCCTTCAAGCCTGTTTTGGCTCTTTATCTGTGGCACACAGGCCCGAACGTGTTGTGATTTAGAAGCAATAGAAGCAAATGGATGTATGTATAAGTAGGGGAATCCTATCGCCATTGCTTCTTTTCATTTTTGCCATTTTCAATTTTGTCCCCGTCTCGGACAAGCCAAACAGCGCAGTCATGCCAATTATGAGCGAGAGTGTACACTTGGCTGACGCATCTACATACCCCTACGTCGTTGATGTAGGCATGCCGGGAATCTATCAGTTTTCGGCTCCAAATCATTCCAACTAATACCGTTGACACAGGCCGCCTCCCAATGTTACTGTTATCCACTACCAGAGACGACTCCCCAGCTTATGCCCACTCTAATCAGACATCCGGTGCCTCCGGAAACACCAGCGACGAGCATAAGGAACGTCCCCGAGGCCGATATCGATCGCATTTCTGCTCTTGTATGGCAGACGGCAACTCCATCAAGTAGCGATATTAACACGCCACCTGCTTGGGCCGGTAGTAATCTCTCAAGGACGCTTTGGGCTCCTACTCAGCTCCCTACTGAAGCTTCAGTGGAGGCTTCACTAGCTTCCAATGGACGGAAAATGGGTGGTTTCTTGTGGTTTACTCTTCTCAGTGTTGTTGTGCACTTGCTTTGAGGTTTTAGTGAGCTGCGTTTCTTGAGACACTTCTTGCTTGTTTTACTCGGTGCCGGGTTATATTATAGGTTCTATTTGGTTTTAATTTCCAAATTAAATGAAACCGGCCCGGGGATGACTTTGAACCGATCGTGTAAATAGATTGTCCGTGTTGGCCTTGCCGACACATCCGTTCTAGTGGGAACCAGGGTTGGTGATGCTGGTTTGCGAAAGGTGGAGTTTGTGTGGACTTGCTCATAACAACCCTAACTAATGGAAGTAAAATCGGCGCAGTATGTGAGGTCTTTACCACGGCCATGTTGAGGGGAAGCATATTATTGCTGAACTATCCGAAAGTTTTTGTTCAATCAAGGACAGAACTAAGGTTTCAAGTCTTACATAGCTACGATTTAGGTTCAAAATACTGGCGACTACTAGACGAGCGAGTCTCACAGCAAACTATTTCATGAGAATTAGAGAATAAGTGACCAAAGCTTTTGAACTGTAACACTATGAGAACTTTTCAATGATTTCCAACGGCCGTGCGTGGCTTGATAACATGCGGGAGCTAAGCTTACGAGCTTGCCCAGAGCTGGATGCTCAATTAGGTATCTAGCCATCCCTGGCTCATAATGTCCTATAACACAACCAATGGTCTCAGGAACGGTGGTACTTGAGCAAAATCACGGACAGTCAACCGGAACCCATAGCCCCGGTAGTTATTATAATGCGAAGCAAAGAGCTGGAAGGCAAACTCATGCTAGAGCCCCAGGCCTCACTCTCGAAGGCCAAAACGGACTAGGACGACACAGTTCTTGTATAGGAGGCGCACAGCTCAATTTGCCCTCAAAGGAGAATGACGGTCCTATTTATTCTAGACATGTCTAACACACATTTCGCGCCAGATCCCCACGCTTTGCTGCTCACGACCTCGCTCAGCCTTGTTCCCGGCTCCTTGCGCTGCTACATTGATCCACCACGACCCATCACTCAAAAAGCCCTATCATGCCTCCTCGACGGACAAGAGGTCGGCCGGCCAGGCCGAGAACAGGACGCGGCGACGTTCAAGGTATGTTCAGTTTCTCCTTGACCTAATTTTGACCTCAAAAGCTGAAAACGTAGGAACCAGCTGGCGATCCGGTGCCAATACGTGCAAGGCGGCGTTTACGACCAGGCACTGGTGCCCTTCAAGAGATTAGGGCGTGCCAAGACAGGACAGATCTCTTACTTAACAGACTTCCATTCGCAAGAGTTGTGAGTTGAACTGAAAGAAGTTTGTTCCATGCTGAATATCTATCTAATGGAAAACAGATCAAGGAGATCGCTGTTAACATGCGACCGGCAGGCGAAAGCTTCCGCTGGCAAACGCAGGCCATACAAGCACTGCAAGAGATCACTGAAGCCTACTTACTTAGTCTTTTTGAAGATGCAAATCTTTATGCTATCCATGCCAAGAGGGTTACGTTAATGCTTAGAGATTTCCAACTTGCGCG
This sequence comes from Fusarium sp. MBC 438, assembly GCA_030779245.1. Lineage (NCBI taxonomy): Eukaryota > Fungi > Ascomycota > Sordariomycetes > Hypocreales > Nectriaceae > Fusarium > Fusarium sp. MBC 438. The sequence continues at coordinate 9,882 of JAPFTB010000472.1, forward strand.
AAGAATTCGCGGCAAATACAACAGCCTTCTCTAGTGCCACACATGATTTTGGCCGTTAGCAGGGTCGCTGCTATGAAGACATCGCACGACATGGGCCTCTAGGCAAAACTATATATATGTCCCATGCTGGAGGCCTGCCTGTTCTGGCCTATTCAATGATGCGAAAAGATTTGCGTTGCGCAAAAGCCGCCTCCATGTGCATCAAGCGTGGTAACAGTCAAGGGAGGCTAGGCACAGAATACTTTCGACCCTTATGAACAAATAACGCTATGAGACATCGGGTGTGTTTTAGGGAGGGATGCATACTAATTGGGGAACTGTATGCTAGGAGAGGGCGCTGTGGAATATGCCTAGGTAACTGTGCTAGTATCGGGGTACGATTTTATAGATGTGGTGGGAAACGAGTTCTTTGCTATCGTTGAAGTTGAACCAACCTGCTGGACGCGACGCAGACCAGATAGTTGAAGATGCGGCAAGACCAGGCACAAAGAAGGGACATGCTGAATGGTTGCTGCGATATCTGGGCAAGAACAAAGTGACCTGTTTTAATTGATTCGGTGATTGTGTTTTCCTAGTGATCTCCGTGCAAAAGGATTAAGAAAAGTGCAACACATACTTGTCGTGCATGTTAACGAAGTGTCATTGCTAAGGTTTCCGTGGAGAATATGAGACCCTATCTGCTCTAATCACAGCGCTTCGTGCTATGGTCCTTGAGTTTCAGCGAACGATCGAGTTTGGGCTGGCAGCTCTCCATAGCTCCTCTCTACTTCATTATACCCTCCTAGAACTCTATACCCCCCGTCTCGTAGGCCCTCAATCATCCTTCCTAAGTCATCCATTGTCAGGAAGGCCTTTAATACGAATGACTCGTATAGTTCCTTCTGCTCAACAGCTGCTTGCAACTGAGCTCTACAGTCTTGGAGCTGCTGGATGGCGAACTCGTGTTGTGTGCTTAAATTTAGGAGCTCAGTCCTCAATCGGCTCGATTCAGCCTCTTCAGCCGCCATACCGTGCCCGAACATGTCCGAAGAGTAACCAATTCCATGTTTCTGTGAATTTACATCCCCAACATTGCACTGTGGTGGGACGTAAACTTCAGTTGACGACTGAGAAGGATCAAAATTGTTGCTGTGCACCATTCCAGTTGTTGATGCTGGGGCAGCCCTGAAAGTGTGGCCGACTTCCTGACTCAGCTGCCTGTAATCATTCATTCTGAGTTTGCTGAGGCTTTTCGAGAACAGGTGTTTAATAGAGTGGTTCTCTGAAATCCAGTAGTAGCCGTCTTTCTCTGTGTTGAAGAGCCGAACCTGATGCGATTGGATTGATAAGCCAGTCTGTTGGTCTAGAGTAGTCAGTTGATATGGATTTCCCGGAAACTTGAGCTTAACGACTCACTTATATGCGTCGCCAGCGTCTGCCTGCACCATTGCCGCAGAAATGTCCTGCTTCGGGATTTGCCACACTTTGATGCCCCTGGGTCAGTCGCGGCGGCTTGGGGCATATCGATTCCGACAGTTGAAATGTACTATGACCCGCCACAAAAAGAGAGCTCCCTGATCTCAATTGCTGTGAATCTAAACGGCATAGCCAAGAGAGAAATGCACTTTTAAACATTGATGGGTGAATGTCGGCAGCTCCAAATGATGAGTAAGCCATTCAAAAATTGACTTAGCAGCTGGTAACGTACGTTCCTTGTAGCTCGCTGGCCGTATTTAGTTCTACGATACCTAAATCCTCAAGGCACGAGGGGTAAGGCGTCCTACTCTCTATTGGTAGCATTGGGACGTCATTACGGTACCTACCACGCTAGAAAGCTTACATGCTCATGACTACGGCGGATTCAGACGGATTTGTGGTTGACATCTTTCATATAGCTTGTAAAGAGAATAGAATACTGTCCGAACTGAGAGGTCTACCCAAGAAGATGCCTATCAGGCATCATATACCCTAAGCCATTACGGGGCGAGCCTGGGAACCCAGCTTTAGGCGCAACGAAGTGTGATGTTATGTAGCCGATAAGTTCTAGGCCTGAATCATTATTCTGCTCCCCCTTTTTCGGCTGCTACATACAATGTGCTAATTAGAGGATCCCTCTTTGCCAATCATTCATTGCTTTGAATTCAATTAGCTTCTGTTCGCGACTGATGCAGCTCTACGCACCATGCCTAGGGCTGAGATAGACCCGAAACGCTGATACTAATTATCTCAACCATAGTTTGGCAGAATTTGTCTGATGACAGAGGATACTTTAACGTATGCGTAGCGGGCGTCTTGGATTGTCTCATTTTAACGCGGATGACCTTCTGGACGAACTAGATTGACGTCAAGTCTTTTGATGGGAGAGATTCTGATAACAGTCCATTTTTATGGTCGATACAACCCAAATGATCAAGGCAATGGTAGGTTCAAGGATGTCGGATCAAATACAACACAGCGAGCTAGCGCGTTATGTACAACATCACTTGGAAAATAAGGCGCAGATTTCAGTTGAAAGGGTCGAGGCCGCGTAAGGCCATATGCCTGTGTAGGGTATACTCGATTGGCTTGTAGCAGAACGGGGAGTAAGTCTCCTAAATCAGCATTGATGGATTTCCAGTATCCTAGGTACTTTAATTATTGCAAATCAAGTCTTATCTGGGTAGATATCTGAAAGCTTGGTTGCTACCGGACTGATCATCAGGCAGCCACCAAACTCAGGTCGAATACACTGGTTTAATTCTTCTACCATCAATAAACATCGGTGTTGTGCGTTGGTTGAAGAGCTCATCTGCCAATGCGCTCCTACGGGATGTAAAGAAGGCTCTTTCATCTTCATCAAGGCTGAATGCGTCTCGGAGCCATCTAATTGTATTATCCTTGATTTTTGAAATTTTCTGCCCAGTAGATAATAGACGTGTCTCGACAGTTTCGGTTTCAGAGGAGGTATCGAAATAACTTTTTTCTGCGCCATCTGTACTTAGAGGAACATTTCCGATAGTCTGCCGTTCATCCCAGGAACCATGGGTCTTTCTGATGGCCCTGGCGGCTGCGTGGTTGTAAAGCGTGTTTTCCAAGCTGGTATTCTCAACATTCAAGTGTTGAGGGCTAATTCCTAATAGAAAAGGATCTCTTAGATCACTACAGGACTCCGTTCTCGATTCGAATTTGAGTTCTATGTTGTTATTCGGTCTGGAGTTCTCTCCGTGTGAATTGGGTAACGTAGTTAGTCGCCGCAATTGTTCGGTCCGAAAGTCACTAAGCTGATGCCCAACCCTTTTTGCTGAGCATATAGATGCTCGGAAATTTTGCTTTATCGTTCTCACAGGAGGCGAAGAAAGTGTTTGCGAGAAGGCAGAACGGCCGGTAGGAGACTCAAATCTTGGTTCCAGTAATGGTTGCTGTAGTTCGTCGTTCAGGAAGGCTTGTGAAACATGCTGGTCGATTATGCTGGTATGGCGTTCGTTACTGAAAACGTCCAAAAGGTCGTCGATACGAGACTTCAAAGAAAGGTACATGGAACCGGTATTGGAATTTCTGGCAGTATCGTTGTTGGGTTGCAGGGACGGTCCCCCCCTAACCCTAGGGTTGTGGTCATGGCGAGGCATTGCTATCATGAGCTATTCTTTCGACGTGTTGGGAAGTATTGCTACTCTTTGTCCTTCCTTCGGTTTATTTTCTTGAAAGTCGGCCCGGATATGAAAAATTCACCACGTCCTAGTTAAGAAAGAAAGAAAAACTGAAATCCCTGTAGATGGGATGATTTGTTAAAGCCATAACAGTTCACCCATAGACCCGCGGGTTACATGTCCAGTTTATTAAGATGAACAGCTACCATACGGTGTAAACTTGACATTGAGGTTTGCCGTCGTCCAAGACTAGATTTCGCGGTAGATGTGAGAAGGGTATCTGATTTAAGGCGAGACTGAGGAAGACTTAGGTTGCGGTTTTCGGACGTGTGGGAAAAAACGGTATTCATTCAGGAGTCTTAGGTGCGCATTTGACACAAGGCTGTTGCAACCTATGAAGTGGCTTTTGACGAACTCCCGACGTTTAAGATTTGGGAGTTGTATTTTCGTCCTAGATGGTAGTGCTCGGTGATAACGAAGTTGACTAAATTTAGACGGCCACCGAACTGGTGGCTCCATAGTTTTAGCGGGTAGTCAATGGTTATTTTGGTTCAGTATCTTAGCAAATTATCCTATAATACTTAAAGCGTCGTGATGCCTCTCCTACCGCTGGCTCACTTCCTCCCGAGATTGCACCTTCTAGAAAGCTAGTCGTGATGTCCGAGAACATCGGGAGACTAAATGCTGTTGCTTCCCTCCCTAATAATTTCCTAGACCAGTTACAACAATGGTTGGAATTCGGCAGTCGATTGGAGGATGATAATCACCACTTGAAGCGACAAATTTCAGAGCTGCAATCGCGTGTAGATCGGCTCATCACGTACGAGAATACATGTGGAGAGATGGCGGAGACACAAAATCGATTGATTCAATCGCTAAGCGCCAGGACAACTTGTCACGAAAGATCCCCTGAGCTACCTTTTGATCTACCAATAGATCCAAGCCTCCCTATTATTCCTATCGATGAGGTTACGCCGGGCTCGGGAATTCTTCCATCTGCAAATGATGCCGGGATCCGATCTTGAAGGCTCCAGCCCCTACCTGATAATAAGAGTGGTATAATTCTCTGAGGTGAACAAACCTAGAAAAGAAAAATTCATTTAGTGTATGTAATTCTGAATCGTATAGGCATGTTCTGGGCTGAAGCGTACATACACAAAAGTAGGTTAGTCATCCGAACGATTAGAATGGGGCAAAATAAGGGGGGACAAAAAAAACCAGGATTCAAACCGGAGCTAGCAGAATGATAACTTGTATCTACCCGGGCCAGTGGTCGGCCCATAACTGAAGGAGGACTACCTGTTACCCTGTCGCATTTCTATGGCGTAATGTCTATTCTTCTAATGCCCTCGTGTGCTTGACGAAATGCCGATCCAACCCAGGCTTTTAAATTCGTCACCCAGCTATTTAGTCAGTCGTGCCGATGGCCCAGCCTTCCAGTAGAGGGCTGTCTCCGTACCATGTCGAGAGGTGGTGATATTGACCCGTGACACTGATGCCCTGGGCCACTATAGCCTATTGACGGGCTTGAGACTGAGTCAATTCCATGTTGGAATGTCATTTCCCGGTTATAACGATCATCCGTATTTAAATAATTTCCACTTTCCATCATAAAACTAGCCATATCAAAGTTACACTAAGATATCCGACTCTACGATGTTATATTTGACGATGATATCCCACACAAGTACAACCGTGCCGGATGGCTTCTTGGCCTCCGCACCCGGCTCCTTTAGTCATACCCCCGAATATAACGCATCCTCAGCTCTAGTTGCTGCTTGACGGTGTTGGAGGGCTAGCGCTTGCCGGCGACAAGTGCATCGCGATGGGCGAGTAGTTTATCGACTATCTATATCTTCCACATTAAGGGAAAACGGTGAAACTTATCGTGCATCTAGGTCGAGAACGCATCAAATAATCGCCTCGTCCTCTAATTCGGGTAATTTCCGGGATTTGGGCGCGTGGTCCTGAGGGTAAGCGAAGGGACTGTACATTTTGGCTACCCGCCGAATACTGCGCTCGGGAGCGTTTTCAATAGCCTGAACGGCCAGGAATAACCGAATCTTTTCATTTCCTTCAGTTCGTGTCCGTAGGCGAAGTGGTCTTTGTCCAGCCCGCTTATCACGCCATGTTACCATATAGGTTAGGCACTCAAGAGCTCGGGCGATGACAGAAATTAAGACATCTTGAGACATTCACTGAATTCAAATTGTCTCAACTTTTAAACGGGATCACCAGCGTTTTGTCCTGCCGATCATTTCTTTTTTGAGTGGGTTGGAGTTGTACGTTTCCAAAGCCCAACGTTCTTTTACCTTCCAAATGGTAACACGGCACATCACACAAAAAATCCCGCGATCCCTTGAGGCGTGCTGTGACAGTCCGACATGCACATGTCACATAAAGAAATGATTCACGCACATTTCTCACCAATTAGGACGCGATCACGCCCAACACCAAACCGATGACCATGATCATCTTCCTAATCACCGCGACCACTTACAAGATCACCTTGATTAAGGCCCTAGAACATAATGGTCAGACACCATGTCTTCAAGTATATAAGTCCATACTCATTGCACTTTCTTGTGTAGTAGCCACCACTTCTGCTATCAATACAACTTGTTTACGCTCAATACCATTGAGCACATTACTAGACGTGACTGCTCCCCGTTCAAGGCAACGCCAGCATCCGCTCTGCTAACATGAACCTAGCACGACAGGTTTTTCCCTCAGAAACCTTACACGATCGTCACACGTGCGATGAAATCAAAAGATTGAGTGCAACATAGTATGTACTGATGATAAGGGCTACGCAAGCAAAAGGGAAGAGTACAATTAAATGCTATGTAAGCCCCGATTCGCCCCCACGCCGTCTCCACACGGATGCCTAAAGTCTTCATCTCGGTTATCCTCTAGTTTTAGTGTCTGGTGTCCGGATGTGTGAATGGTCGAAGGAGAAGGTATAGGAGGACTGGCAAGCACGCCACCACACATGACCCAACCAAGGAGACCAAACAAAACAGAGTAGTTCACGACGGTCGACCCCACGACGATTGTTGCGAGGACTAGTGTGGGCGCATGTTGTGTGCAAAGAAACCATGTCATATTTCTCTGGCGTCTATAACAAACCAATGCGATGGTTCTGGTTAAAGTTAGCGTGGGTGATGACTTTTCTCTGAAGCGACTACAAACTGACAAGATGACTCGGCCAAGGATCCAAGCGGAACTATGGCGCCAAACCCACCACATCCAAAAGAACCCCATTAGTCCATGTTTTTGATAGCCCGGGAAGGTCATTAAGGGGGAAATAGACCCTAGAGTGGTCGAAAGGGCGCTGAAGCGCAGCCCACAAGAACCAAAGTCCCACAGTCGTGCTAGAAAGTTACATTCTGCTCGCTTCATGTTGGCCAATTGAGAGACACCAATAAAGACGGTAGGCATTCTAGCCAGCGAGATTCCACTCTGAGACAGCCGGGCAAGCAGATCGATTAGCCCTAAAATTATGGAAATGAAACCTCCATCATCGGGTGGCGTGGCGTTAGTTCTCTTTTTGTGAGTACTCATCCCGAATAATGTTCAAGGGCTACCACAAAGGTGTGGGGTGGGAAAGTAAAAAGAGGCAACGACAGGAGAAGCCGTGCTTTCGGGTAGTATTTAAATTGATGTTCAGCCAATTTGGGGCTTGAGCCTTATTCCGGCTTCTCAAGAGAACGTAGGCAAGTATGAGGACCTTTCAAATGCTCTAGCCGTTGTTGGATATTGGGAACAACATCTGATTAGGCCAACTTGCTCACGACCATTTTGGTCTTGGTACATTATGGATCTGTATCGATCGAATGGCCCACTTAGACGACAAAGGGAGGAAGAGGCTTTTCCCCGGATACGTCCTTTTATAGGAAAGCCATCAAAACTACCAGGAACCCACGCAAGTACGTGGTGTTGGATGTGTCTTGAGTAAGGGACGGAGTGATCTTGTTTCTCTGTGCGATAATTACGTGTTCTTTTCCTGACCGGGCTCATCTTCCACATGTAGTAGATAGGTACTATGTTTCCATTCAAGCGTTGGGTTTCAGATATGGAGCATGCTGGAGCTTCCATGACCGTTGCGCCCTATTACAGTGATACTATCAACATGGAATGGACGGCGATCACTTTCCTCAGTATAAATCAATTTAACCTATTGGCAAAAAATATATTCCATCTACTGTGACTACCTCGTAAACTTCGACAAATCACACCTAGCTCGGTTTCTTTACCACGGATGAGTTTCATACACAACCTAACCAGAAACTGGCTCACGTGATGGGTTTGCACAGTTCTCTATCGTAAGTGCTTAACCATCTACTACACCTGGTCAAAAAAGAGAGACCACCAGATCTAGTTATAGGCTTTCATGAAAAAATTTCCTCTTTTTCCCAGCAACATTATGTACCTGCCAGTCCTGTTTCTCCAACTCTTTCAGCTGGTTTCGAAGGTTCATAGCCATGGCGTCGAGTCTTTCCTTCTCCTCTGTCAGGCGGCGCACATCGTGGTGCAAGGCAACAATGTGGAAGCATTGTGTTTTGATTGTGGCATCCCTTTCGTTTAGCTGATGGATTTTCTCCCGCAATAATTCCTTATGCTGATCAAGCTCTAGCTCGAGGATGTCGATCTGGATTTCTTGTTCATCAAACTTTCTTTCAATTTGCGATGAACTATCGATCGAAAGATCTCCCTGTCGTGGCTTAGAATTCCCGGTAGCCTGTGGGAAAGGTGTCTCGGAGGATTGTGCTTGTCGGGGCTCAACCAGCGTTGCGTTTTCTTCGCAGCCATGCAAGGTGCTGGTTTTGCTGATAGTCATGATGGCTGTAAGTCCTTAGCATCCAGTACGCAATCCACTTGCTTCGATGCTGGATTCTATTCATGCGATGAATGACCATCTTATAGGAAAGACATCTCAGTTGTAAAATTGCAGCCTATATGAGAAGTGAATTCTGGACTACCATGAAGCTACAAGTATAAGACATTAATCACTCCGTGAGATCGTTTTGCTGGCCATTGATACACGCTCGAAATGGAGACGCGGGAGGTCAGTGAGCCAACAGACGCGGCTTAAACCGGACCATTGCACAACATCAAATTAGGGCTGCTCTAAAAGGATCTCAAGCCGAGAATTGACCAAATTACAAGAGAAATATCTCTAAATGTTACGATGCTATGTCCGTATATGATGAGATCGACCTAGGCGCGTTACGAAAAGCTGCGAGCTGCGAGCTGGGTTTTTGGGGGCAATCGCATTCATCAAAATAATTTAAGGGATTTATGGCATTTACCGGAGACCAACGTCATGGACCAAATGGGTTTCGATTCTTACGCGAACGAATGAGCCATAGTCGGGAGCGCCAGGGAATGAATTACTATTAGCGAATTACCTAGCCACTAGACTCCAGGATAATCAGGTCTTCTACAGCCCACATCTCCGACTCAAAACATTCACAAACTAACATGCCGGATAGCCCATATTTCTTATGAAAATTTAAGAAAACTATGTCGTTGTGACGCCCCGCGCCGCCGTGAATCATTACGCCAAGTTGGATCTTCGAACGCTACGTTATAGCCAAAACCCTAAACTCTTGTTTCCTACGTTTCTTGGGAGCTGAAAGAAAATTCTATTTAGAACAACAAGGCGTAGAGTCTCAAACTAGATACAGTTGAGATCATGGACACCATCCTCTTTCACGACAATTGAAGTTTTCGAAGCGATACCCACACAGTGTCGCTCTGCTGCTTTCAAACACAGTATACAGTCAGCCTCGGCTCTAGTGACTTTTGGCTTTGCTCCCCTAACCGGGGAAGAAAAATAGAGATATATGTACCTTTTCTGCCAGAGGAAGATAAAGAAAACATCACTCGCACTGTCTTTATATGGATGGGTATGTGGGGTGGGTGTAGTACTTAAAGATACTTCGAAAGACTTCTAGAACTAAACTCGTACCGGAATCCACACATATCTTAGTCCACTTCTTAACCCCATGCTGACTTACAGAGTATTTTCCTGTATCTCAAAGTCTCACTTAGCTTTTTTAGAAAGAGACCTTGAATAGAAAGAGGCAAATATTCGTGCTCTCAACTGTATGAGCCCTCACAAGCTAGCATCTTTTTGCGGATCGCGAATTGAATCGCTCTTTGCAGAACTTGAGGACCACCGGCCTTAGAGATAAATGGGTGCTATATACAATCAGCCATGTTCGTCGATATTGACAACTTCTTACATCCATTGGTGGTAGTATGCCATCTTTAAGGAAAGTAGCGGCCGTTGCGGATAAATGAGAACAGCTTTGAACCATGGCTGCCATAACTTCTTCCAGATAGGCAACCAGATAGCCTTCATTTGCGTGGCATATGGTGCTTTCAGCGCAGACCTCCCAGTCCCAATCCAGCACTCCTTCTAGTCAGCTGGTATCCGCTCAGTGATGTATATGATTTGCCTCACCTATCTTGACAAAACCGTATTCATCCACTTGAATGATATCGATGCCAAATAGAATGCAGAGATCCTTGAGATGATGAAGTCCTGAAATGATCTTCTGGGAGTCAGCAAAGCCATAAAACCGCCCAAGGGCGCTTCACCTGTTTCATTACACAAGTCACCTCTGCCGTGAATAATGGAAATAGGTCAAACAGATCCAAATGCAAATATTCAAAAATGATAAAGAATTCATCATCTGAATGATAAAAAGACCCTGGACGTACGACATTATTATGAGAAATGCAGGAAAGCTTCTGGACGTCAGATAAAGAGGCTCTTGGGAGTCGCTTAACAGCGACCATTTGGCGAGCGATCGCTTGGCGATGCTGGCCAACCCATTTCGTAGTAGAGTCATCAAGATTGTGACAGTGATAGTAGTCCAAATCTGGGTGTCTATTTAGATAACACGGGATAGCTGCATGTTTGAAGCCTCGCCTCTTCACAACACAGAAGAGCCGTTTTCGTCGAAGTGGCGTACTCATGGTTAGTGTTGCGGGATAAAGTAAGTGGCCGTAGTTATATATATCATGTGTCGTCATACGCCCCCCCTGAAAATCCGCCGCAAGATTCCGCCATCTCGTCCAGTATGGACTCCAAATATCGATCGTGTTCGAGTCTATACTCGGACGATTCGCTCCCCTTAGAAACTGTCCTTACTAATCCTTCTGCCCCAATCATTGAGGATGAGAAATATGAGAAATATCGACCGTCTTCAAGTCTATACTCTGACGATCCGTTCCACCTAGAGAATGTCCTAGTTTCTCCCTCATCTCCGATCGTCGAGAATCAAATGCAGCTGGCTAGCGAGCTACGACAGAAAATAACACTCCTTGAGTCCGAAATCCAGAAGTTACAAAGTATTTGGGCGTCTATATATCAAACTTTGGAGCTCTCTGCGGAAGTTGCATATCAAGTAGACCTGATCTGTGGGCATGCTGTGCGACGCATTACCTTGGAGAAAAGGAAGTGGCTGGCCAACTGCACGGCTTTCTAAAATCCGCAGTTATCCTTAGACGTGGGCTTTTAGAGGCTCAGGAAAATAGGTAGATAAGATAATTTTGTATCTTCATCAGCTACAAGATGATGATGCCTTGCTTATCAAAGTAATTGAGTCAATCTAAATGTGGCTGAAGTCCTTGTTTGAGTATCAACATATCACCAGACAAAGCCCACTTAGCTTCTGGCCCAAGAGGGTTGTGTATGACTTGAAACCTGATCAAATCACCGTAAAATGGTAGCGGACAAGAAAATCATACAAGCGAGTGCAATCTCATCATGCCCAGAGAACGACAAGGAGGCGCCCTCGAAGAGCCAAATTAAGCCGAGTTAGAGCCTGTTGTCATTGCGGGTCTATTCCCACGCTCTTATTAAATATGCTAGCCTCGATTCTAGCTTTTACATGATGTACGGCCTGTCGCAGACCCAAGACGAACTACCAAGATGAGACGCCTTGTTTTTGTCCAGCGAATCATAGCAATCAATTGTAGAGGTAAATGGCTAGAATAATAAGCGAGGCTCGGAACGCTTGCCTGCCTGTGCGAACAGGACCAGTACAGGAGTTCCCCAATGAGCAAAATAATCCCTTTTGCATACAAGTACCCACTGCTTGGACCCTTTGCCAGGATGAAGCAGTCGTTTAGTTTAGCACGAAGGTACCGTCAGACTGAAAGCCACCAAGATCCTTACGCCGTAGATAACTGGGTTGACTACGTTTTAGGCCAGAGCCTAAATCTGGCCTAAGTTACAAGGGAAAGTATAGAAATCAACAGGATGAGAGCGATCAGTGATACAATTGCCATAGTTGCAGCTTAGCTCACAATATCTTGAGTTTGAGAACGGGCGCCATCCAACGCATCAGAGTACTGGGTACCTGGCTAAGAGCCATCACATCAAATCCTTGGAATTAGTTCATATCCGATGGGTAAACAATTATCTGGCTATTCAAATAGATAAATAAATCACAAGGGCTTATTCATAATCTTTATTCTGGATAGTGTTGTCTCTCTCTCTCTTCCTCTCCCATGTTTCCTCAACGCTGTTCCAGCGTTGATGTCGTTACAGTAACGTGTGTTGATACGGCAACATTGTTTCCTGGTTTGTATGAATCTGATGAATTTACTGGCGCATAAACGCATGTAGCCCAATGCCCGCTCTTGCGGGTAGAAGTATTCGGTATGGCCGATGGACTGCGGCAAGCCGTCGCACCTTGTATTCCAGTGGGCGTTAGAGTTGTCATATATCTAGCGTCTTCGCTTTCTCGTGGGTCTATCGGGATAGCGGTAGAGGAAAAGATGGGCTTCAGTCTCTGCTTCATCCAGCCCCAGATCGCCGGAATACTAGAGGTGACAACAGCCACAAAGGACTCACGTACCGCCCAGGATGCCGCTTGCTGTGGCCCTTTTGTAGGATTCTGAGTTGATATTAGTACTCACTCGAGCGCTGTTTGGATGTATCAGCGAACCTTGATAATCAAGACGCATCGTAGGATTCCAGCAGCCATGACGAAAACTCCACCTGAGAAGAGGAGCATGAGCATTACTCGTTTAATCCTCGTGACCTGTGCTTTCCTCAGAACTGGTATTGGAAGGATTAAGAGATAGACGTCGGTGGTGACGTTCAAAGTGAGTACAAGAAAGACCAGTAACTTTGAAATCGCTGGTTGGCAAAAGTCTACATACCAAGGCATTAGTGGAAAAGAATGTTAGGCTGAAAATGAGGCACAGGGTGATACTGAATCCTTAAGGAAGTATAATAGAATAGCCCCCTGAGTGAGATTCGAATCAAAAGAATTTTCGAATACGAAATCGAAGTCGATACTCACTTCCTGGATCGGGATATATCTGCCAGAGTCGATGGAGCGGCTGGCAGCCAAGGAGAATGACACCCAAGACGACTAGGTAGGTGGCAGCTATGAGAATGAAACCCCAACGGACTCGTCTTCTGTATTCCGGCAGGCCATTCTGGAAGAGAAGTCTATTAGACAAAGAGTGGGCTGTGAGCTATTCTCAGTGCGTAACCTACCGTTAGCCGGCTGTAAAAGGCACACATGGAACTCTTGATCAGCCAAAGAACTGTGGCGTAGACGGTCCAGCCCGCTACTTGAACCTTCGACCCTTTAACTCTTCGCGTTCACCACATGTTAGCGCCAAGATACTTGAGGCTTGCAAGACCTTATTAGAAGAATGCTTGCCTCCATTCATATTCTTCACTCGTGCTTGGCAGCGAAACACGCTCGTCATCAGTCATTGCGTTATTGGCAAGGCCATGAAAGCGATGCCTAACCGTATAAGCAAGGACTATCTCCGCTATATAGGGTATGGCGGTGAGAAGCATGAGGTGGTCGTCGAGCGCCAGCTTTCGTATGCCTGCTAGCTGGATGCGGCCGTACGTCCGAACTCCGATGACCAAGATCCCGAGGCCAAGAAGAGTGAATACTTCAACAGCATACGCGTTTGATGCAGGCATTTTCCCACTTAGCATGTATAAAGTAAAGGGATAACACAGAGAGTCAGTTAAGTGGAGGAAGGAATCGACGAGAAGTGCAGCCACGCGAGCTTATAGAAGTACATGAGGTCTTTGAAAAATAGAAAAATAACAATGATAAAACAAAAGGATGGGGAGGTAGTTCCGTTGTGATTACCAGTAGTTAGTTTGATGTGCATCAAAATTTCCTACAGCAAAACACGACCGTATTATAGATTTGACCTATCCTTATTCTTACTATTGAAGCTCTCAAAAACGGCTAAAGATCCAAGCGCACGATATACAGCCAAAATCAACCCATTCACCATTACGACCCTCTTCACAATAACGTGCCAGTCGATTTACACGACGCAATGTTATATCTAGATCACTTATAGTAAGGTAATGGAATACAAATAGTAAGCTTTTATAAAGAATGCGCCACACTCATGCCCAATCCCTCTAGAATAAACTGTATGAAAGACATGGCTAGCCAACAAGGTACTACGCGGAAGCGGCGTGTAGGGCGTTGGTAGAGGTAGAGAATCCATCTTGTTAAATGCCGATCAACACTCTATACATGATTACCTCACAACGGAGAACCAGAATCAAGGTTAAGCTGAAGGTTAGAGGGCTATTTAGGGTGGGTAGCTGTGGTCCGAGGGGTGGGCGTTCAAGATTGAACTACCAGTAGGCATCACTCTACACATTTTCCTGGGACTATCGACCAACTAATACAGGAGGAGTGACCTTCCGGCTAATCGATTAATCAAAACAACCGAAAATCCATTGTTTACCCACGAAAGCGATCTGAATCAAACCAAGCAGTTACAGTGGCGGCCACCTCCAGAGGCCGCCGAGCTTTCTACGGAAAGTCTTTGAGCACGGACCCTGCTGTGGCTGATACACCTGTCACAGTGTACCGTGCGTCACAGGAACTGTGATAATCAGTGCTATCACGTGTTGTCATCATC
>JAPFTB010000474.1:0-10162 GCA_030779245.1 Fusarium sp. MBC 438
TTGTCTCCAAGTGGCCGAGACACTCACGGCTGCTCGTTCTCTCCTGGCGCGTGATACTCCTTCAGGAGTTACCCTTGATCTTGGCAATAAGAATGCCAGAGTTGCTATTTTGAACATGGCCTCACCTTTGTCTCCTGGTGGCGGGTTTTTGAATGGTGCTGGTAGTCAGGAGGAATCTCTCTGTATGAGAACGACACTGCTGCCCTCATTAAAGGACGAATATTATCGCCTCCCAGAAGTCGGTGCAATCTTCACACCTGATGTGTTGGTTTTCCGCGAAGAAGAAGCAGATGATTTGCTTGAGAAAAACGATCGTTTCTTTGTCAACTGCATCACATCCGCCATGCTCCGAGGTCCGGAAATAGACGTCAACGAGCTGGGGCGAGGAAGTTACACGAACGACAAAGACCGCGAGTTGGTTCTTCAGAAGATGAAAATGGTGATGCGGATCTGCCAGGCCAAAGGTGTCAAGAGACTGGTGGCAGGTGCTTGGGGATGTGGTGCATATGGTAATCCTGTTGGTGAGATAGCTCGAGCATGGAAGAAGGTTCTGTTGCCACCACGAAAGAACAGCAAGGGCAAGCAAAAAGGAGTCAAGGAGACGTGGGACGGAGTGGAAGAAGTCGTCTTTGCCATCAAGGATTCAGGCATGGCCGAAGCTTTCGCAGAAGCATTTGGTGAAGGACTATTGCGAGATGAAAGTCCTGATGCTGAGGAGGGCGAGGAGGATGAGGAGGTTGACCCCGAAGAGGTCAAACGCCAAGAGTTGCAGGTCAAGATCCGGGAACTGGAGCAACGCATTGAAGCGGCGGCGAATCCTCGAGTTAAGGAAGGATTGACGTCTATTCTCGAGGGGTTGAGGAAGCAATTGCCTGAAGATACTGGATCAGATGGAGGCGAGTCGGATCCATCGAGTGAGGAGGATGCGGGCACAGATGTGGAGAGGTAGAATGCTACTCAGTTATCAAGCAAAACTATTTTATCTCGTGGTTCTTGATTTTGAATTATCAGTCAGGACTCGCGAAAGACAAATCAATTCGCCCCAAGATGCCAGGGTTGTCCTTATCCCCACTTGCTTCAATTGCATGATGCGCGAAACAATCACACTGGCAGGCACCCTTAGGGACGAAAGAATCCCAGTCTCATGCCACAAAACTCTATAGAGCACAATATTTACCAAAGAATACCATCTCTAGCCAAGACGGACTTTGGTCGGTAAGTCCGGTCAACTTGGTGAGAGTTCGGAGTTAACTATGGAGACGGGCTGCATCCTATATCTGACGCCCAGAGGATTAGAAATACATCTACCAATCGCTATGATTCCTTTGGGTTTCCGATATTCCTTGACCCAGTTACTCCGTGATTCCGGGATTATGATGCGTCAATGTTCCTATAAAAAGCTTCCGTCGAGATGCACAATACCTGGGTGATTGATATCAACTATCTATCCTCTGGCGCAATCATCCCACCAAGGGCCGGCTTCAACTTTAACAAGTAACATTATCCTGCCTATCATCATGACGAACGAATTGATTCTTCTGACCGGCGCCACTGGTTTCCTTGGCCATCGTGTCCTGGTTCTCGCTCTGCAAGCTGGGTACCGCGTTCGCTGTGCCGTCCGTTCAGCAAAGGGTATCGACAAGATTCTCGCCACCGAAAGCGTCAAGAAGCTTGGAGCCCTCACCCAGAATATCTCTTGGATTATTGTCCCTAATATTGCGGCAGCTGGAGCTTACGACGAAGCTGTGATTGACGTCAAGTACATCATTCACGTCGCTTCACCAGTAGGCGATATTCGAACCTGGGGCGATTCAGCCTTGTCCGACGAAGAGACCTTTGTCAAACCCGCCGTTTCTGGTGTCATCGGCATGTTGGAAAGCGCAGCAGCACATAGCCCAACTTTGAAGCGCATCGTCGTTACTAGCTCTGTTGTCGCCATCTTCCCGACCAAATACTTTGTGGGAGAGGCACCTCCTCAAGATCACGTGTTTGACGCCAACTCGCGACTGGAGAATGCGACTCCTCCTTATCCTCCCGGATTCGCCTATCAAGCTAGCAAGATTGCTGCTCTCAATGCATCGGAAGCTTGGATGAAGAAACACAGTCCCAAGTTTGATGTCGTGAGCATCTTGCCAGCCTGGATCTTTGGAACGAACGAGTTTGCCACCAAGGCCGATGATTTGATGGGTGGATCAAACTCGACCTTGCTCAACGTCCTGAAGGGCACAGAGTCCAAAGTTCCAGTCAACTCGGCTGTTGTTTCTGTTCACGATTGTGCTCAGGCGCATCTACTGGCTCTTCAGCCGTCTGTGCCAGGAGGTAAAGCCTTTATCACTGGCCAACTTGAGCACCTCGAAGACGCGAACGACATTGCACGCAAGCACTTTCCAGAGGCATTCGCGAAGGGTGTCTTCTCTGACACGTGTCGACAAGCAACTACACGAATTCCTCAAAATGATGACACGGCAAGGACTGCGCTGGGCTTGAAACTGCAAAGCTTTGAAGACGTGGTGAAAGAAGTCGCTGGTCAATATTGGGAATTGTCCCAGAAAGTTTAGGGTAGTTGTCACGGAGATGACTGGAATGAAATGACACGAGACGGGATGGTTCAGGTGCAATTGGTGGACAAACAAAAGCAATATGCAGATCAGCCAATCATGTCTTTCATTCACGATCACCAATGCTTCATTACCGTCATAAATCAGACCATCTGAGCACAATTCGATACTTGTGCACCTTGTGCAACACTTTGTGCAATCGCACAATCACCCCTGTCTCAGAAGAAGCGCCGACGCAGCTGAGCTTCTTCAGTTTAGAGTTTAGACTATTGCGTTGAGCCATGTCCAGTGTCTCACTGGCCCAATGTGATTGGACAATGCTGCGCCACCATCAGGGACGGGCTAAAACCTGATTGTTATTGCGGTGACGAGGCATCACGCTTGCTCGTTCGTCTTGATCTTTCTTTCAACCTCTCTTGAAGAGCTGTCTCTCTGATTGTATATCCTCTGTTGAGGCTGTTTTTGTTGTTTTGTTACGCGACTTTTATGAAGCATCACCACCATGACGAGCAATGTCAGCTCCGCTCTCCCCGGCCACTCTGCCAATGGCTCGGGACACGGAGATTCTGAATCGACCCCGCTTCTTCCTACCGTGACGAGTCGTCTTCCGACCATCGCGCATGAAGGCGAGAGTGGCAGAAGAGGTTTCCATCCTCGTCACTTCCTGACCGTGCTCTGGAGGAGCTCATGCACAGCTTCAATGCTCGTCAACGTGCTCTGGCCGTTTGTCCCCATCGCCATCATCCTCCAATTCTTCCCTGGTCTTCATCTTTGGAAATTTGCAACCGCGTACATCGCCGTCATTCCTAGCGCTAATCTTCTCGGCTTTGCGGGTCAAGAGTTTGCGCGAAAGATGCCCAAGGTGGCTGGTATTCTCATCGAGACGACCTTTGGATCCATCATTGAGATTATTCTCTTCATTGTCTTGATCGCGAAACACGACGCGGATTCTTCGGAAGGGAATGGGGATGAGAACAACCTTATTCCCATCATCCAAGCCGCAATTCTTGGCAGCATCCTTACCAACTTGCTCCTCTGCCTTGGACTGTGCTTCTTCTTCGGTGGACTCAAACAGTCCACTCAAAAGTTCCACGCCATCGTGAGCGAGGTTGGTACGGGCTTGCTATTGGTCGCCGCCTTTGGTCTCCTCATCCCCAGCGCGTTCTACTCTGCCCTCAAGTCCGAGGTGGTGCCTGATATCCCAGGTCTACACGTGCTTCACGAAAAGTTCACAGAGGGTAAACTACAGGAAGATGTTCTGCGTATCAGCCAGGCCACCTCTATTGCCCTGATTGTGGCCTTCTTCCTTTACATCTGGTATCAGGCTAGCAGCCAGCACAGCATTTTTGACGAGGTTATTGAGATGGATGAGCACCGTGACGCAGATCGCGAGGCGGATATGGAGAAGCCCAAGTTCACCATGACTGAAGCGTTGCTTGCCATTGGCATCGCGCTGGTCTTTGTGACTCTGCTTCTCGTGTTCCTGGTTGAAAAGATTGAGCATGTTGTTGAGAGCGGTGTTCCTGACCAGTTCCTTGGCTTGATTCTGCTGCCTCTTGTGGAGAAGGCTGCTGAACACTTGACTGCCATTGATGAGGCATGGGGTGAGTTATAACAGACAAACATCTCTTGGAGTAGCATTTTTACTGACACATCCCCCTCCAGATGGTGTCATCAACGTAGCTCTCTTCCATTGCATCGGACCCAGCATTCAGACAGCCCTTTTCAACGGTCCTCTGATCGTCCTCATCGCCTGGGCCATGGGTAAGCCCCTGGACCTCAACTTTGAGATCTTCATGATTGTTCTGCTTGTCCTCTCCATTCTCGTGGTTGGAAACTTCCTTCGAGATGGTGAATCCAACTGGCTGGAAGGCGCTCTGCTTGTTGTACGTGTCACTCACCTTGATTTTTCTTGACGTCGCTGACCTTGTTAGGTTATTTATGCCATTGTCGCGATTGCCAGCTATTACTATCCCAACCCCGACGTGGCCACTTCCAACGGCCTGGAGGGGGCGGAGATGGTCAATGTCACCATGAGCGTTGATACGCTGCGCCAGCTGCAGCAACTGATCAGCATGAAGCTCGCGGAGTAAGCTCCGCAACAAGGGACACCTTACCCAAGGGGGCAAGAAGAAGATCAAGCAGCGAGATTGACGGATCTGGCAGCTCGTAAACTTCTCGGCACTTCTGAAAATGTGTCGCAACTCTCAGGTTGTCATGGTCGAGATTGTGAGTAGTAGTAGGGATATGCGGATTCGTGGGAAGCGATGAAGTTGAAGGTGTAAGATCGGATCGTGCGCGAGCGAAGAGTGTGGGTAGATTGTAACTAGGTAGCGAGTACTGCAGTCCAAGCATTAGAATTGTGGGAAACAAGCATGACCTTGAACGTTGCTTGCGGCATCCTTGAGTGATAACTCACATGACGTGGGGAAGTCGCATTTGTTGAAGCGGAATTGAGATCTCAGCAGATCCGCTATGCCATATGCATCCTCTTGGCGTTGATGCCGAATACCTCAGATTATAGCGAATGGCTTGGCCAGACTTGAAAGAGGAAGAGATGGGACGCGTTAGCATCGTATTCCCCCCTCATATTTCCCCAGTGTCCTTCCACAGCATCCGAGTGGTCATTTCAATCCAAGCCAAACTCGTCCATCCATGATTCAACACACCAAAACAAACCAGCAAAATTGAGGCTGCGATTGCGGGTGCGGAGCCGATTCCACGCGGAGCCGATCGACCGAGTCGGCACTCTCTTTCTGATCGGCACCGACTCCGCGTTGACCATGTTAAGCCGCCTTGGCTTGTCCTGAATTGGAATGGTAGGTTTCGCTAGGGAGGTGATCCGTGTGCCACGTGCTTGGGTTATTATCTGGGGTATTCATTCTTGGGGTAATGTTGGGAAGATGTGTAGAGGGGGGATGGGATTTGATAGACAAAAGGACGGTGAGGAGAAAAAAAGAGAGTTTGATCTAGATGATGCATTTGCATCTTCCCTTTTGTCCGAAGGAATACGAGATGGTGCACCTGTTTAGATACGGCAGATGAGCGGCATTGTTGGGTTAGAGTAACGGTCCTACTGCCCAGAAGCAATCATTGTCTTGTCCTAAACGCCACTCAGATTGCATCCATACCGGAAAGGAGCCCCTGCCAACATCCGGTCTCAGGCCTGTCAAGTCCCCATCTCCGCCTGAACCAAGCCAGCCCAACCCCGGAGCCTGTCTCCAGCCGATCTTGCACCCGCCTCGGCATTTGCAAAGGATCCAGGAGTCGGGTTCCGGACATGTTGTTCCAGAGCTTTGCAATTTGACAATTTGTGGGGTGCATCTTTTTCCTTGCTCGCTTTTGATTCTCTCCGCGTTTACTCCCCGAATCCCCGCCGTTGCCCTCCACAACTAATCCGGGGTAATGGAATGGCTGGGTCGATCGTATTTGGCCTGTGATTGACTGTTTACAGGAAGTATATTAACTTGTACATCCCCCTGTTGTGGGGAAGCTCCTGAACACGTAGCCCATTTGCCTCTGTTCTCCAGCGTCCCACTGTCTTCAGCTCACTCCTCTCTCTCAGCACAATACCGTCTCCTCGACTTACCTTTGCAATGTCCAGCCCAAGCCCAAGCTCCAACGGAAAGCCTCATAATGAGCACCGCGATGACCTCAACAAGATCCAGACGGCGGCCAGTATACCCATCTCGCCCGAGCTGTTTGAGCAGTTGTATCTGTCGCCAAAGAACAAGGTCAAGGGAGAGCTAAGGCAAAAGTTTGGCAACCCGACTCCAGTGGGTAAGGATGACTGCAATTGTTCCAAGTTTTGGACCTCGCTGACAGAATGACAGCTCTTGGAGGTTTCCTACTATGCACTACGCCCGTCTCCATGTCGCTGCTAGGGTGGCAGGGAGCT
Source organism: Fusarium sp. MBC 438 (assembly GCA_030779245.1). Taxonomy (NCBI): domain Eukaryota; kingdom Fungi; phylum Ascomycota; class Sordariomycetes; order Hypocreales; family Nectriaceae; genus Fusarium; species Fusarium sp. MBC 438. The sequence goes on from JAPFTB010000474.1 coordinate 6,457, forward strand.
GGTGGTTTTTCTGCAGCAGCCAATGTCGGTGCTTACTTTGGTCTCGGTGGTCTCTTCCTCACTCTGGGAGGAATCGGTGAATGGATCCTTGGTAAGTTGTTTGCCTAGTCCTGACGGCCCCAAGCTGACTTCTTCAGGCAACACGTTCCCTGCGACAGTCTTTTGTCTCTTTGGAGGCTTCTGGCTTACCTTCGGTGCAACTGTCGTCCCCGGATCTGGCGCTTACGGTTCATACTCGACCACCGGGAACGTGGCCGATGGCATGACCGAACCCCAGTTCTATTCGACTTTCTCCTTCTTCCTCATTGCCATGGCGATTCTTTGTGCAATCTTCTTGGTAGCAAGCATCCGGACCAACATTATCTTCTTCCTCATCTTCCTCCTGCTCGTTCCTTGCTGTAAGATCTCCTCCCTCACAATGCAGACAATAGCTAACCCATCTGCCAACAGTCAGCTGCCTTTCCGCCTCGTTCTTTGCCGTCGCCCACGGTGCCTCTGACAGCGCTCTGACCTTTCAACACGCCGGTGCTGGACTGCTCCTTGCTGTGTCGCTTCTTGGTTGGTACATATTCTTCGCACTCATCCTCTTGTCGGTCGACTTTCCCTTCTGTCTTCCCCTCGGAGACCTCTCGACTGTCATTAGAGGACGTGGCGATCAACCCAAGCGGGAGGTGGATGAGGTTTAAGGAACATGGTTTAATCATGCTGTAAAATGTTGTTGTCGTGATGGGATGTTGGGTGGAATGGGTGGGGTTCTAGTTATGGCTCCTGTCTACAATAGCGCAGCTTCTGAACTGTTAAAAGTGATGCCGAGACCGCCTGATTAGTTAGTTACTCTAAGGTCCATGTTTGAGATGGGGAAGTTGAGATAGCTTGAGAATCTACTGGTTTCCACACATCGATCTATTGCCTATCCTGGAAATGCCCGCCGGATCTTACGTATCACGCAGCAAGGATATCCGACGAACAAATAACTGGATGGACTATTGAGAAGGCGTCAATAGAATGCATTTCCGTTAAACCGAGAACCAAGACTATGTGATAAGACTCTCCTATAGCATCTGCCGATCACACACCCACCCACCACAAGTTGAAGCCTTTGCAAGCCCTACTAGTCATGTCCACTGGCGATGCCGACGTTTGCGGGGAGAGGCAATTCATGAACACGTCCCCATCCTCCCCCGCACTTGGGACACGCACTACGCTCCCCACGGTTTAGCCACTGTCACCCTCCAATGAGAGCATCAGCATATGGCAAGGCCTCACTTTTCAGCGCAGTCCCAACGCCTTAGTGCAATGCGGGGAAGGGATTTTCGGTGGACCGGATTCGAGTATTAATAGGGGAGAGTCCACCCAGGCCCTCGTCGCGACTCCTCTATCATGCATCGTTGAAGCCCTAGTTCCTGGCACATTTCTTATATCTGTCACGGCACCGCTTGTAACTCGATAATATCCCAGGACTGACCTTTTCAATGTCGACTACCAGGGTTAGGCGTCAAAACCACAGTTGTGATTTTTGCAAAAGGTCGAAAAAACTTTGCGATGGCTATGCGCTCAACAGTGCAAAGGCCCAAACAGAGGCTTCTGGCGATGCTACAGGTCAGTCCCAACTGTCTCGCATATTCACGACTTTTTCTGACAAAAAGAAGATCCCAAGATCTTGCCTTGCTCCTATTGTGTCAGAACAAAGAAGCAATGTCCTCTGAACCCTCACTGGGTTCGAGCAAGATCCGCTGGATCCGCCCTAAAGAGCGAGTCATCTGCATCGCCAGCAGCCGAAAATAGCGCACGAAAAAACTCTCGCAGTAAGCGACAGAGAACAGAACATCGAGATGCATCAACTTCTGCATCTAGAGACTTTGATCTTAGCTCGAGCGACATGCTGAACCTACTTCCGACCCCGTCTCCCAGCAACTTTCAGTACTGGGAGGCACCCATTCCAAGCTTGGAAGGCCCTGAAGCTTTCCCGGCAGATGATACTTTTGCTTTTCTCGGGCTGGAAACGGAATCTCCGGATGATCCTTCCGAGATTGGTCTTGGGGATGTCAATTCCGAAGCCCCCGGAGGTTCCACCGATGGATCCAACGAGTCTTTGCAGGACGCCTTGTCCAACCTCACAGCCACCTTTGGATCACAACCATCCGAGTTTGACTTTCAGGCTTCATGGGACTTTACGCAGCAACTCTCGACAAGTTACGGATCTGGGCTTTCCACTCGGTCGGCACCCCTGAGAGGAAACGTCCGAAGGGATCATCGCCATCGTCGACCTCGGCCTCCAACCTGGCTTGATAACACCAGTGCATCGCCTTCACCCTTTCATCCCGAGTTTGGATTGATGGAACGACAGAACAGTAAACTCATGACGGAGAGTTTGCTGCAAGTCTACCATGATGTCTTAGAAAACAATCTTGCGTGCTGGCTTGCAGATGACACTTGTCCATACAAGATGCAGAGCAGAAGCAACAGGCGCGGAAGGATGAATTCAGTGGCCTCGACCTTCATGCCAGGAGATGCCCCGATACTGCCCGAGTGGGGAACAGTGTGGTCAAACCGGATCTACCGTCGGGTTGTGCATCTTGATCAAGTTGCACGTGCAGCCAAGCTGGTTCGCCTTACCCGGGCTGAGAGTCAGTCTGCATCGAGGGCTCTTGATCTAGTTATCATGGCCTTTGCGACCCAGTTCTCTCAAGGGAGCAAGCATCGGCGGCGATATCGTCCAGGATCCATCGACCCCCTGGAGCCAGAACCGCCAAGAGACATTGCTGATGAACTCGCCGACGAGTTTGAGCAGAACCTTCAGTTGTCTGTTTGGGAACAAGCAAAGAAGGCTTTGCAAGATGTCTCAGAAGTCGAGTCCTATAGAGTGGTCTACGCGGAGCTAATATTCGGGCTCACGCAACGACCGCGAACCAACGATGACTCTTTGGACGATTTCAGACCCCGCAAGAGCAAGGTTGGGCATGCCAAGATTTCAGCATTACCTCGAGTGTTGGAGCTCATGTCTGAGGACGGACCTCCCACTTTCATGGAAAGGGCTGCTCGAAAGATGCAGGCTCTGAAATACAACTTTGAAGCGAACGAAACAGGCTTCTTGGAAACGAGCCAACTGTATCAGCAACACAACGAGATTCGTGTCGACATGGAGGAGAGAGGCACAATCGGACTGCTGTTCTGGCTTGCCGTCATGTTTGATACCGTCTCTTCATCCATGAACGAGCGGCCGATCGCTTTAGCTGATGAGGACTGCGAACATGACGCAGCTCAAGAACAGAGCAAGGCCGCATCGGAGGCTCAACAGGCCAACATGCGTTGGGACCTCAATCTATTCGCTCAAGATGGACCGAACACACTTCATTGGCCTTGTCCGCAGGATGTTGCAGCCGAGGTTGTGACACGAGCAGCTCCCATCAAAGTGCTGCTCTTCCGTCACGTTTCATACTTGCAAAATGCCTTGCGGAAGAAGTATTACCAGCAAGTGGAAGAGATCATCCAGAGCACCATATCTACGTATCGATACTGGAATACAACATACGGCGCCTTCTTCCGAGATTTGGTCCGGGATTACGATTCAGTGCCTCCTAGGATGAAGTCGTGGTTTGTTTGTATCGCAATACCGTGGCACCTGGCTTCTCTTATGCTCTCCGACTTGATCGACTTTGTGGACAGGAATAACTTGGGACGCAAGGAAGCCACAATGTCTCGTATC
>JAPFTB010000475.1:0-19252 GCA_030779245.1 Fusarium sp. MBC 438
CTCTAAATAGCTTTATATTAATCTATAGTTATTTTATATTAATTTATAGTTATAACCTTTTTATATTAATTAGGGAAAGTAATAGAAAGCTATTAAGATTACTTTAAATAGTAAAGAAGGTAAGCTTTAGCGCCCTAGGCTAGCGTAATATATATAGCGATATTAGTTTTCCCTATATATATAATTTAGATAGCTTATACTTATATATATAGCGGCTATAGCTAATAATTTGAGTTAAGCGTATCTTAGTATTCGTCTAAGTAGAAATTGGATATCCTAGTTATCCTCAGATGTATGATTGGCATTAGGGCCTAAAACTCTGTCCTCCCACACAGTCCCACCCCCACGATCATGATCCAGGCCTGGAGAGATCCGACTTTCATACAACGACTCTGAGACTATGCTGTCAAACTTGGTTGCATTCGGTTTGCAGACGGGCGAGGCAATGGTCTGCATATTGGCACCATGTTCCGATTCGTGACGGATGACGTTGGAGGCGTGGGGGCGAAGCGTAAGAGGACGCTCAGGTCTTGCGATCAGTGTAAAAAGCGCCATGTGAGCAATTTCGATGGATTTTGGGCGTTCATTATTGATACTGATGCACACAAAAGCGACGTTGCGATCATACAGGCTTCGGGACATCTGGAACTTCAGAAGCTGCACCCGACTCGCCTCCGCCAGAGTCCCAGGTTCAGGCCCGGGCGGACATCCAAGTCGAGTCCGTGAATCAACAACCGGATTCGACTGGCCAGCCAAACTCACCAACTATTCACATTTCGGTGGATGAGGTGGCATCGCATGGGCAAACTGAAGCATCGCTAGCTGGACGACTGCAGCTACGGAATGCTTCAAACGACGCGTATCTCAGATTCGTGGGTGATCTGAGCCCAGAGGCCTCTTTTCTTGCCACCTCTCAAGCTGAGAGACTCAATGGCAACCGCAATGTGTCCAGGCACGATTATGTTGGCGTTTGGCTAGGCCAGAAACCCGAAGACTCGCAGGCTAGCGTTTCGAATAGCCACGACCCAAGCACCGCCAATCATTCCTCGATTCCTCACCCATCCAATCTCCCTAATCTTCAGGCTTTAATGCCATCACTGCGCCAGGAATGCATTTCGACACTGCCACCACCATACGAATTTGGATTATTGTCAGACCTCTTCTTTGCCAAAATTGACCCAATATTTCCCATCCTGCGAGGAGACACGATTGAGGAGTTGGGCATCATGGAATCTGTGGCTTTGAGGCAGTGCATCTGCCTCGTTGCTTCCCTGGACCCCTCTCTAAAGAAACACCTGCGATTGCCATTCACCGAGAGAGTGCTGTCACCTATCGACTTCCGGGCTCGCATCGCGGCAGCGGTCAATCAATCTTTGAACTTGGGCTTCATAAGCGATAAGATGGTTCTGCTGCAGGTATGCGCTTTAATGGCCATGTACGTGGACAGGCCTGGTTGCAGCGAGCTGTCAACGTACTTCTGCTCCCAGGTTGTCCACCACTCGCAGACACTAGGACTCCATGTTGGCTGGCCTCAAGACAGCGTAGGAGGGGAGAAGTCTCGTCGCATCTTCTGGTGTGTCTGGGTCCTGGACAGACTCAATGCGGCAACCAACGGGAGACCCATTCTGATCCACAAACAAGACATGGACAAAAGAGTGATGGGTTCCTTTGAATCACAGACACCTTCGTTCAAATTAATGATTCGTATTGCCCAGTTTCTGGATGAAACCATATTCCTATATCGCCCTCATGCTACGTTTCCGGAGCAGGCTTTCAGCAATGACAGTCAGACATTTGAGGGTCTCGTCGAGGCAACTGGGGCGTTGAATATTGGGAATGGACTTCTCGGTATGTTCTATTCTTTTTTCACCAGCTTTCTGTATTTATACTGACCTCTGAGCGCTGCAGCATCCCTTGAAATGTTCTACTTGTCCGTTGTTATTCTCAGAAGCAGGCCACCAGGACGAAAGGACGGCAACCGGACATCAAGCTCTGAACTACAATGGTTCTGCGCTACCAGTCTGGTGTCAATCGCGTCCGAGGAGTTCAAGTCGACCATCACCTATTGGCCAACCCTCCCCTACTCTGTTTCTATGGCAGCCTCTGTTGCATACCAGACCCTCCGCAACAGTCTGCTTCCGTACAATCGTAAGCGCGCATACGTCTTGTTCCATAGCAGCTGCGAATTGCTAGACGAACTCAGCAAGACCTTTTTGTCAGCTCGAGCTATTGCCAAACTAGCCACGAATACTATGCAGGAGGTTGACCGGGTCACATCAGAGATAAATAAGTCCGGCAGGTCGATGGACGTTACAGGAAACAAAGTCATCGAGGGGCTGAACGGTTCCAGCGGTTCCCACGAGATAGGTCATCCCTCAGTTGCCCGCACCAATATGGATCCCGCAGAGAACATCACGCAACCCTCGTCATCCGTCAAAGATCGGCCATTTGCCTTCGACCCCTCTCCCTTTCAGGACTTTAGCGGGGAAGCTGGGATATTTAACGATTTCGACCCCAGTTTTGACCTCGGACGAATTGATGCTGTTTTTTCAGCTAATCTCGACCCGACTGTGCCTGGTCTCACAGAAGATTGGCTTGCCGGTAACGGATTTCTTTGAGCCCAATCAGACTTGACAACACGCAGTAGTGGGTTTCAAGGCTCCAACGCGGAGAACAGACTCCGGGTTTACGGATACATGTGGGGAAGGGGTGGGGCCGTCTCAGCTCCGTAAACCGGGATTTCTGTATCTGGAAATATCCTCTTTTCGCGACTTTCCTAAAACGGGCCCTCCAATTTCCCTTTTAGGTATTCCCGCAATTCTCCTCATGAAGAAGATGAGGTCATGTCCATGATCATCGGGTCTCGAGCTTGAGGAGCGGTCAAACTGGACCAGACTTAATAGTAAATCTTGTCAGACTAATGCTGCACACACTTGTCTCGACTCCCCAATCTTCCATCATGCTTCGAACCGCCAGAAACTGCAACAGGGCTTCAACCCTTATCAGAAATTGCGCATCCCAACGCCGATGTGCCGCGACGCTAGAGACCATTTCGAAGAAGGAGGGTGATATCTCTTCGGTCTTTAGGTCACTATCCGGCGGCGATGATGAGCCTCTGCCTCCGAGGTTCGCTGAAGTGAAGCGCAGTCTAGCCCAGAACAAGGATGCTCTGCATGCCAGCTGGAGTCGACTCTTAAGTCAATTGCGAGAGGAGACCGAGATTGTCAAGGCAGAAGGCTCAGCCTGCATACCTGAGATCCAATTCACGGACCTCGACAACCCATCAGCCGAGTTCGCCTCTGAGATTCGGAAAAGAGGTATTGCAGTAGTGCGCCAGGTTATCCCCGAGAAAGAAGCCCGTGCCTACAAAGAGGATTTAGAAGCTTACATTGCCGCCAACCCATCTACTAGAGGTATGTCGACTCTACACTCTTGGCAGATATGATCAAACCCTAATCCATGAGCCTCTATAGCCTTTCCACCACATGATCCACAAGTGTATGAGCTGTACTGGTCCAAGCCGCAGCTTGCGGCCCGCAGCCATCCCAATATGCTCAGGGCTCAGCAGTTTCTCATGTCCTACTACCACTCTCGGGACCCCTTTGCCACTTGCTCCACCAACCAGCCCTTGACATACGCCGATCGTGTACGCATTCGAACACCTGGTGACGCTGGCTTTGCGCTGGGACCTCATGTTGATGGAGGAAGCGTCGAGCGCTGGGAAAAGGAGGGCTACGGCAAGGGCAGAGTGTATGACAAGATCTTTGAGGGTCGATGGGAAGAGTTTGACCCTTGGGAGCTGAGCACCCGCTTGAAGGCCACCCAAGACCTCTACAATGGCACCGGTGCTTGTTCCATGTTCCGCATGTTCCAAGCATGGTTGAGCATGTCACATACCGGCCCCAGGGAGGGGACGTTGCTTGTCAACCCCCTCCTTTCTCTATCCACGGCCTATTATCTCCTCCGACCTTTCTTCACTCCCAAGTCCGCCCCCATCCTATCCACAGACGAGATGTTCCAGTCGGATTACTTGGAGCCTGCTAACTGGGTCTTGGAAGACGAGCCTATTTCGTCGGCCTTGCATGGCGCTTGGCCTGGACACGGCCAAGAACTCAAGCCCGACTGGCACCCACACCTCAACCTCCCTCATACCATGGTTCACGTTCCTAAGATTGCGCCTGGTGACTACGTGGCCTGGCACTGCGATACGATTCATGCGGTGGATAAGATCCACGCTGGCAAGGGAGACTCGAGCGTGATGTATATACCTGCGTGCCCAACCACTGAGCTCAACATCAATTATATAAAACGACAACGCCAGTCCTTCATGGAAGGTGTCCCTCCTTCAGACTTCCCTGGTGGACAGGGCGAGAGCAATCACGTCGGTCGTCCTGGTTTTAACGACTTCGAGGCTATGGCCGAAATAGATGGACTGCGTGCCATGGGATTTGCGCCGTTCGATGTCGAGGCAGCTGGAAGTGAGGGTGAAGCAAAGGCTCTACGATACGGAAATGAGGTGTTGGGAAATTAAGGGACACTGCATGTTGATTATTTGTAGCCAAAAGGCTTCACACTACCCTGTGTACACGAATTTTGACTATTGAGCATATCAATTCAGAACAATTTTCCATTGGTCCCGTTCATGCCGTGTCTGTGGCCATTAGGTGAAGAGTTGTGATCTTCGAATCAAATCTCCTGAAGCAGGGAGCTACCGGGATTTCAACCTGATTTTCGTGGTCACCTAATGCGATTCACAAAAACTCAATAGTAACTGGCCTCTATCATTGAGGGACATGTTTGTTGTCTTGGGCAGTCCTCAAGGAGGCAGTAAGCTCTCCTTGAATGCCTTCTACAATGGCAATTGATAGGCCTAGCCCTAGTGATCCATTCCGCTGCCGAAAACGATAGCGGCACAGCCGACAAGCCAGGTTCGGCCCGCCGTTACTCGCCAATAGACCTCTCCCAGTGAGCAGCATTGGAACAAGTATCGGCCAATACCACGGAGTTGGCGACGAAGATGTACTCGGAAATCTCTTCACATCTTATTCATAGACCTTTTTAACTGCTCTACGACTGCATGCAGGACTTCAATTAACTCATACCAACCTGGTTGTATTCCAAGGTTAGATATTTAGTCATGCGCTCTAGAAAAGGGTATCCCGCCTGCGGAGGCGGGGATTGTTGAATGAGGAAAGGTTCCGCATCTAAATGAGGGGTTCGCTGGTATCAGACTGGACTTTACCCCCCTAATACTCATAATCATGTACTTAAACTGATTTTGTTACCTCTGTTGCCTTGCTAGTCAAATAGGGCAGAACCGGAACAACTGTGCGAGTTTCGATTTTATACTCCCTTACTACTTCTTTCGGCATTGGAAATGGCAGTCAACGTTGCTTTAATTGGAGGGGGTATGTTGACACGTTCCAGAGCTCAACGCAGTTTACACGAAGACTAACGATGAGCATTTAGGTATCTGGGCTAGGGAAGAGCACTTAGTAATCTCGCACTGAGCGCTTCCCTATCCCTGTTCAAGTATATTGTGAAGCTGACTGTGTTGTTTCATAGCCCGCCATACTAGCATCGAGGGAGTTAGTATTGAAAGCCGTCTATTCTCGATCTAGGAAGTCCGCACAGTCTATCGCGGATGCTGTGGCTCAGGATCTCTACATACATACGGACGAAGACAATAACGGGTTCGACAAACTACTCGAAAGGACTGATGTCCACGCCGTGCTCATTTCGTGAGTATAGTCTCGCTCGTTGGAAATGATTTCTAGAGATGTTAATCATCACCCCATAGCTTGCCAATCAAAAACCAGGAGGAGTATATCCGCCAAGCACTAACGGCAGGCAAGCACGTTTTGTCTGAAAAGCCCGTCTGCGAGAATGTCAAGGATGCCGTTGATCTCATCGATTGGTATCGCACTGAGGTGAGGGGCCCATCGTGGTGCGTTGCTGAGAATTGGCGTTTCCTTGAGAGCTACAAGTACGCAGCAAATCAGTTGGAGTCACTTGGAAGAATTCGAGCGTTCCACGGGAAACAGCATTCCCTAGTTCAACCAGACGGAAAGTTTTACCGTAAGCTTGTGTTTCTTGACGTCCCTTAGTAGCAGTTAATAACTAACGTACCACAAAGAAACCCAATGGCGAAAAGAACCCACTCATCAAGGCGGATTCTTACTCGACGGCGGTGTCCATTACATGGCTGGTATTCGTCAACTCTTATCCGTTCAGCCTGATGACCAAGTGAGCCATGTTACTGCTTTCACAACTCTGTTACAAGACTATCTTCCCCCATTTGATACTGCGCATGTCCTATTTAAAACAGTGTCTGGTGCAACAGGCACGTTCCAGCTCTCAGTGGGAAGTACTACCGTTTCCGACGAGTGGCTAGTCGAATGTGAGCACGGCTGGATTAGGATCAATGGTCACGGAGGCGGCTCTGAGGTTACAGTATCAAAGCATGGCGAAGTGTTTCAGAAGGCTATCCCAAACGAAAGAACAGGAGTACCTCCAGAAATTCGCGCCTGGGGGCAGGCACTTGTCCAGGGTAAAGTTCTCAAGGAACAGGAGCCTGAAGCTGCTCTCGCTGATCTGGAACTGGTAAGTCAAAAAGCATGAAAGAAGAGAGAAATTTACTAACGATTTGCAGCTTGAGTTGATATTGAAAAGTGGTGATAGCGAAGGAGCAACGTTGGCTTGCGCCCATCAGGACGTCTAGTGTAGCTCTAGTTAGCGCATAATCACGTCCGTATTCTTGAGAATGACATTGAACTAAGTGAGTGTTGTTTGTTCTAATATCTGATAGAAAATGCACGGTCATCTGGAGAAATGTATGTTATCATCGCGATTGGTATCTCGATAGGTCAATCCTGGCCCGCTAGCGTAGGTTCTTACCCTTGACGGGAACTCTGGTTTCGCCTGGATTTCGTACCTCGATGCACTCTCTCAAATTCAACAAACGCAAGCTAGCGTAAGGGGCGAAAAACTATTCAAATACATCAAAACTGTTAGGAGAACATCTGATGTCAGAGTGGATTGGAGAAGTCGGCGTGGTCTGTCTAAAAAGGTCTGCAACGCTGTGGTTTCTCACGACGGGGAATGTGAAGACTTCTGTAAGCATATAATTCAGGCGAGGACCTAAGTACCTCATATTCCATTTCATCAGATTGCTCCAAGCCTGTTAATCCCCGCAGAGAAGGAAGGTGAAAGCCCCAGCTCCCGGCGTTGATTCTACTTGTTCAAAAGGCTGCACAAGGCTAGGGGGCGGAGGCCTGGGAGCAACTCAACAAAAAATAACACAGCCAGAACACAACCAAAGCGTTGATTCCACATTGGGATAACTGCCTTCACGGTCCTTCTTCTTTTGGAAGTCCCGCCGTAGCATACTGCTGGGCAAACTTAACATGGATCGCTGACTTAGTGAAGATGAGAACTCCACACAATTTCCCATTTCCCCAGATCCCCCCAGACTTTCCCTGGATGTCTCCAATATCTGCCCCAGAATTCTTCTCGATTTAGCCCCGACATTTCCCCTCTCAGTTCCCCGGTCACCTTCAGATATTCTTTGACTGCTTCCTCTCCCTATAGAAAATTCGTTTTCAACCCCCTTCCAGAGTTCTAAGACAACCGCTAATTTCCTTAAAGATGGGGTTCCTCGGTAAATTCAGATTTGATTGGAAATCTCATACGCGGGCTATTATTTATTGTTCTATTGCTGCTATTAATGCTCTTTGCTATGGCTATGGTAACACCCACTATCGGGATCTAGTCCAATCAGAAGGCATCGAATAAAGGATACTTAATTCCTTTGCTAAATTAAGTAGTGATAGAAGTCCCAGCAAATTTGGTCATTACAAATTGCAACCTGGCAAATACGACAGCCATGAAAGGTCCTACATGTCAATCCAAGTGCGGAAAGGCAAACGTGGCGCATGTTAGACAAGATTCTTTGTGTCTATATCGTGACCTCATCAAGGCAGAAGACGACCACCAGTCACACGAGCTACGGATAAAGAAACTTGGAAGAGAAAGGTAAGAATCTTGTGTCACCACAGCGACACGACGATACGAGACTATCTACCCGCGTGATATCAATCGACTACAACCGTGGCAGGCACCTCGGTGTTTAAGGCGCAACATCCACGTGGGCGGCCGTTCCTTTTCCCTGCTCGAAGCTGCCAGCGATCTTCTCCAAGTCCTCAGACGTGTGGGAAGAGTCGAATACGTGGGTTCGCCACTTACGCACTGGAATACTTTCGGTGAAGAAGAGCGAAATCTCGAGGTTGGTTCGTCCCGTGGTCTCTCCGACGCAGAACCAAGTCCAGAAGAGGGCGATGCCAGTCGTTCCAGCGTACACAAAGCCGACCATGGGGCCGAGGCCACCATCGTAGTACATGTAGGGCGCCGTGAAGGAGACGAGCCAGGTCGCAAAGTAAAAGACGACGATGGACATGGACATGATCTTGCTCTGGTTGATGCCAACCGCCATCTCTCGAGCAACGGTATAAGCCAAGGGCCCAGGTCCAAAGTTGAACCCTAACAGCAGGTCAGCGAAAGCTACTCGTGTTAAAATCCAGGAAGCGCGCCTTACCAACAACAAACATGTACGAGAAGACGACAATAACATATTGAGAGCCTGTCGTTAGAGTCTTTTGCGTTCCAATGCCTCCAATCACGATGAATGCCACAAGCATCATGAAGTTGGTCACCAACAGATTAGTTCGTCGTCGAATCTTGTTTCCGGTGATGACGGATGCTCCCACTGCAAAGATCTGCAGGATATTGGTGATGAGCTGAATAAGGAACGGATCCTTGATGCCGATCTCCTGAGCAAAGACAACACCGTAGACGTAGAAGAACAGCACACCACAGATTTGCTGACTGAACAGGGCGCCGGCTGAGTAAATGACCTTGCGTCGCTCAATGGGATCCATGACAAGCGACTTCTAGGACGACTCTTCAGTATGTTGTTCTTCAACGCGCTCCGTCTCTTCCAGCGTCTGCATATTATTCGTCGGGTCATACTCGGTCTGGCTTCGGTTGATCTTTCGAAGGGCGTTTTCGGCTTCGCTGTGTCGGCCCTTGAAGAGGTACCAGACAGGGCTTTCTGGGATGAAGGGAAGGCCGGCAAACATCATCAGCGGGAGGATAATAAGACCACCCATGGGAAGTTTATAGGAGAGCGAGCTCTTGATGTTTTCGCTGCCCTGTGTAATGGCTGAGGCAATGAGTTGCGACCAGGACTGGAGGACTAAAACAGTTGTTAGATATTATTCCATACGAAGACGAAACCTACTCACATTGGAACATCATCAAAGTCGGTCCACGAATCGCCGTGGGTGCGATTTCTCCCATGTAAAGAAGCGTCGTAACAGTAAACTGGCCAACGCCGAGGCCAATTAAGATCCTACCAACCACAATCACAGATTCATGGTTCGTGTCGGCAACTTGCGCAATACCACCAAAAAGGATGAAGAACGAGGCGACCCAAAACACGGCCTTTCGTCCCCAACGATCATTGATGGGCGAGGCAAGGATTGCACCAAAAAGGTCACCGATGTAGATCGACGAAGCCGTGAGCGATTGGAACGACGAAGGCAGCGCCTTGTTACCGTTCTCGTCGTAGTGTGTACCGTAGTCGTTCTTGAACTCTTTCATCGCAAGAACGCCATTGTAGTAGGTATTATCATAACCGTAGCAGAGCGCACCGATAGCGGCAATGGAACAGTAGATGAGAGCCCACTTGTGGGATTTCCAGTCGAACTTGAACGCGTCAAAAAATCCCATCGTGAAGACGGTTGCGGCTTGAAGAATAAAGGAATGCAATAAGACTGCAGGGAACGAGATATGATATAGAGAGAAGAATCTGGGGAAGTCTGGGGAATCTTTCTGGGGAAGCTCACGTAAATATCCGCACTTATTGCTAATCACAGATTCACAGTGGACCGGCTTTAGTCTCGTAGGTTGTCTGGAAACGGAAAGCCCGTCGGGCGGAAATTGTCCAAAGGGGGATAAGAATGCGGAGGAAGCTGGGGATCCCATGGGGTGCTTTAGCGGACATCCTTGAAGCATGAGCCATGACGTTGTCTGGTCCAAGCCAACTTAGTCTTGGTCAGAAACTAGACCAAGAGTGTTTTTTGCCTCGGGTATCCGAATAGCAGTTGTAGAGTTGTCCGTCCAAAGGTCCAACCGTGATGCTCATTATTAGCCTCGAAGTAACGACATATCTCTTTAGTTTCTTTATTGACTAGCGCCCTCAGAGATCTTATTGATGTGAAGACATAACTAGGATTCCTCCGTCCATTGTGCATATTCAGCGCACTTTTATGGACCCGATGGCACAAAGGTAGCGCTTCTGGTTTCATCTCCCTTGGGTTTCTTCTTCCCTTTCGGATACTTGTCCATCATCATTTTGAACAGCTTCAAATCTTCCAAAGCATCCTTAGCGGTGGTTTTGATCTCCTTCCCACCCACGACACACTCGTACCAGTCTCTGAGTTCGGCCGTGTAGGCATCTTCATACGATGTCTGCAGGGTTCGATGACACTTTTCCCCGTGTTCATTGAGCTCGTCAATCTCAACAGTAATACCAAGTCCCTTGACAAAGGGCGTGTCGTAACAAATTGAAACGCTCTTCGTCTCCCCAAAGACAGCAACCTGCGAGTCGAAGCGCGGCACCTGATCAATACCCGTCTCATACAGGCAGGTGAATCGATCCTGAGCGTCTGTTCGATTCTTGTATTCAAACATGGCCGTATACCATCGAGAATTATCAGTGGAAGCTAGAACCTGCTCTGGCAGCCCACCAAGTACTTCTCTCATCAAACTAAGGCCATGGCTTCCCAGGTTGGCAAGAAGGCAACAGTAGTCCATCTGCTCTGGGCTGAGATCCCCAAACGGCGTTCCCCACGCCTGTTCAAGCAACGTCGACAGCCGCGTGGATCGGTCTTGCGAAGCCTCGATGGGGATGTCATCGTGGTATTTCTTGGGTTCAGTGCCTGACTGCCCTATGAAGTAGGCATTGGGGCCAATTATGTCTCGGACACGGGCGTACTTGATGCTGCCAATAGACGCAACCTCGCGCTGGAAAGCTTGCAGGCTAGGCGCATAACGTCGCATGTAGCCAACAAAGACACGTGCTCCATTTGGCGCCGCCTCTTCCGCCACAATGATCTCTTGCGCCGCCTGTAAGCTCAGAGTGATTGGCTTTTCGACCATGACATGCTTGCCGGCTCGAAGGGCGGCGATAGTGTAGGGCGCGTGGTACTCGTCCGAAGTCAAGACTACCACCACGTCTATGCTAGCATCATCGAAGATGTCAGCGGGTTTGGTCGTGGCACGAGGGATTCCAAATTTGGTGGCACAGTGATTGGCTGTCTTTTGCGAGACGTCACAAACGGTGACAACCTTGTACAAGTCCGACAAGAACAAGAAGGTCGGAAGGTGGACGATTTGAGCGACGTCGCCACCACCGATGATGCCGATGTAAAGAACTTTGGGTGACATGGTGAACAGATTGTTTGAGTCGAGGAAGACGAAAACTAGACAAAGATGCTCTGATAGGATCCTTCTACTGGACAAATTTTAGCCCTTGAGCTCCAGTACCGGTATGCCAGTTTTTATCCCTACAGCACGGGGAAGCGGAATATCCTGCTATGGAAAGCCCCTTTCTCAACTTTTGGGGTGTTTGGTCCGGGGCATGGAGGTGTGGGGGGACCTGGAGGTTGGCCCGAAGCCGGTTTCGCGGACCTTCCCTTTTTGACCAACGGCGAAGAAGCTACTTCCCATTGGTACCTCGCTGAATCGCTCGTTACTTACTGGAGCTGCCCAAGCCTTCATATTCTCGGAGTTAAATGGAACACGTGTTGGCTATGAGAGAGCGTGCAGGGTCGTTTCTCATTATTAAGACGCCACCCACCAAAATGGGGGCTGGACTGCATGTACAACTAATCCCCATCGAATTAACAACGATAACTAATCAAACAGCTTGAAATTGTTCAGCGACTGTCGTCCAAGCTATTATCCTCCTTATCTGCGCACGGCCTCGGCCTTACATGCCGAACTGGTTCTTCTTTCGGGAAGCAAGTCGGACACGATGGATCTTGAGCCCTCTGAAGCTGCACGAGAGGCCGTTTCGCCTCCTCAGATAGAGGATAGTATGCCAAGGCACGCAGGCGGCCAGAGAAATGTGTTTGCAGCCTCCCGATCCCCAAGTCATGGAAAAATTCGAAAACTGTTTGCTTGTTGGCATTAGGGTCGACGTTTTCAGTAGCAGTGATCCAAGATGAGTTCAAGTCCTCTTGGTCAACTTCTATAAGCACAGCATTGCTAGTGTAGAATCTCTCTCGACCCTGAATTTTGGTAGAGTCAACAGAAAGTGGTTGAAGCCTGTAGTCAACAAACCAAAATCTTCTCTTTGCACGGTCGTGAAAAACATCAACCATGTCATACAGTGACATTGACGTTAGGCCTAGGTCCTTTCGGCAATAGTGGGCCTGTTTGCCGTCAACCTCATCCATCATCCTTGGATCATATTCAACGGCAATATCATGACCAATGAAGCTCGCTCTCCGCCCATCGTCGTCATAACGGGGAAAGTCGACCAAAGGAGTGTGGTCCTAAGCACAAAGATCCCTAACATAAAGTTGGAACCAGCCCACTGAGTCCATGTCTCTGGGGTCGAGAAAGATGAGGTCTTGGCCGTAGTCAAGGGTGATATACTTGACGAGTCCAGTGTAGTCAATATATGACGTCGAATGACTGACATTGTCCTCGCCAAAATATCGACCCGGTGTAGTTGAGCGACCCAAACTTTCACTGCGTTCGGGAACTACCCACCACTCATTCTTGTTGAAGCGTCGTTCCATCGCAGCGCGAGATGCAGTACATGCTGTCCAAAGCCCGCCGTCCAGTTCGTACACGGAGTCATTGGGGCCGCCATATGGATCATCGAGAGGAACAGAAATTGAGAACCCTCCAACTAACCGGCCATAACGGTTGATATTAAGAGGCTTTGAGACGTGCGGATGTCGTGAACTGGCCCGTCCGATGTCGTGGCCGGAGAAGATGAATCTCTGCACCCCACGTCGACCTGGGATTGGTCGGACAGCAGCGTCCCAGATGAGTGCTTGGATCTCGTGAGGGAAAAGAGGGAAAAGATGGAACTCGGAGTCCATATTTGGATGACCTAGTTATGCAGCGGCTTGTTTAGCTGATGATGGGAGAAAAACGCTGATATGTGCTGAGGTGAGATTATTACATTATCAGAGAGTCACGTGCGCTAACCATCACACAGTATTGAACGGATGCACGCCCCGCCTTCAGTTTGCGTTGCGAGGGACTTGGCGATTTTGAGTATAAAGTGTGGTGAAATGCCTTACAGAAAACCACGAGGAAAGTGACAGAAGCCGAGCTCCAAAATTCCGGACCTATGTGGCGACCCCAATCTTCAGGTCGAGGTATCAACGCAGGAGACCAGCAGTACGTGAAAGGGACCTTCAGCGTATCGGCCAACCCTTGCCCCTCCGACATTGGCACAGGCTCGAGGTCTAGAGATTTTTGCCAATCGTTTACGATATCGCGAACCCTAGTTCCTAGTCAGTAAATCACAGTCTAGTAACAAGGCCCATAGGTTATGCCCTTGCCAAGTCATCCATTCCACCATCGTGTACGTTATGAAGTTCGCCACTCCTTGACTCTGCGATGCATAGTCGGATTACTTGAGGCTCGCCAGGGGATAGGGAAACGCTCTCGTGCTAGACCAGGGCATGGTGAACATGAGATGCAACGGAATACCGAGGGCTTAAGAGCAGTGTATATAGCCGAAACTAGGTGGATTCGCGATGATAGCGTCTGCCACGAACGGATCTTGAGTTTAAGGGTCAAGATCTAAATAAGAGCGCCAACACCCTTCAAGTATTTCAGCGATTGTTTTGTGTTTCTTTTTGATCTTACTATCCCTAAGCCCTCGCATACTTAGTACTAACCCAGGGTTCTTCACTATACCCGCTATTAGATCTACTAGATCGCCCCTAAACGGCAAAAAGTCGATTCCATTGGATATCATAAACTCTTGAAAGGCGCTATGAGTAACTAGTCGAACTCAGTGACCCCGTCGCTCAAGCTCGGTAGCAAGTGCGACAAAGGGCTAAACAGCGCCGCGTCTTCCAACGATTTATATAACAATATTTAGTTAGACAGCCCATGCTTTCGGTTCGCCGGGCGCCTTCGTATCAGCTACAACTTCGTTAATCGGTGGTACGTCGTCCCGGCTGGCTGTGCCGCCGATATATGAATATTCGGCCTATGGAACCGTGGCGTTAAAGTCGGGGATAAACCGTAATAGCACACGAAATACTTTTGGGTTCGGATTGATTTCGATACGCCCGTCATCTACTCATACATTAGGGCTAGCAAAAAGTAATATCACGTAGCAGTCTACACCTATGACACCAACGTCCTCCACCTGCTCCTCAGGCTAGACTTCTTAATAGATCGGCGGTGGTTCTGAAACTTCGGGGCTCTATCAATGCGACCCAGTTTCTGAAACTTTAGACATCATTTCCTACTTCAATATGGAAGCATAGGCCAAGTCGAGGGCAAGCAGTCCCGTCGTGATAGAGGATTTCGGGATAGTGAAGGACGCGTCATCTAGATATAGCTAGACAGGATAATCGAGGGGAGAGGAATAGATTAAATAGAGATAGTCAAAGGTGAGCAGAGTCGAAACCCCAGCCCCGATACGAGATTATAAACCTTTATTCGCGCCTCCACATTCCGCGTAAATCCGCCTAGCGCCACGTCATATTAGTGATGCATTGAACGCATATCTAAAGAGCCAAGTCAGTAATGCCCCCTTTAGTCAATGACTTCGGTCCAATTAGGATACTTAATAAATTAGCAAACCTTCTTTAACACGATATCCACAAGAAACATATTTATTCATCATCAGTATAGGAAGACAGCAATATACATTACTAGAGCCTTTTCCTACAATAAACCGCACTCATAAGTATGGAAATCACGGCAAACACAGTAGCTACCGGTAATAAGGGAATGCATTCCCATAGCGGATATCTATTATACGTCTATAGAGTAACCATTGCGCTGAGCCGAATCTTTTTATATCCAAAGATTAACACGGAGTTAACAGTAGCATACAAGTTAAACATAGGTAAGCGTCATGAATTTTTCTCCTAGCAATGCTAATCAGCCTAAGTTACCTTTCACCCGTATTATAGTAATTAAGACCCCAAATACGCATTCAACGTCTCTGCTTGACATTTCTTATGCAGAAATAGTAGATACACAAATATAGGGACAGGAACCCGATGACTATTTTAGAAAGCAGCATCCTGCGGTTACATGAAGGATCAACGCGTATAGCTCAACCCTAAACGCGTACTAACTGGACGCCTAACCAAGCAGATTCGACCAACTCAAAGAGAGCCTTGCCAAGAGGGTAGTGAGAACTATCAACCAATCATGAGGGAATCTTAGCCTGATTCTAGAGACTAATATTTCATCGCCGTAAGCACAAGGGAATAAGCATTATTTAGAAGAACAGGGATAATACTCGACGATCTAAATCTCGCAGAGTATTTAGAGGGCTCCAAAAGAGTAAAGAAATGACTAAAACACCTAGAACTTCAGCCTAGTCCAGATTAACAAAGACAGGCAACCTACCAT
Source organism: Fusarium sp. MBC 438 (assembly GCA_030779245.1). Classification (NCBI taxonomy): domain Eukaryota; kingdom Fungi; phylum Ascomycota; class Sordariomycetes; order Hypocreales; family Nectriaceae; genus Fusarium; species Fusarium sp. MBC 438. The sequence continues at coordinate 15,691 of JAPFTB010000475.1, forward strand.
CACCACGCGTACATCTCTTCCTTCTACCGAACCCCATCACCTATTATGAAACTCCAGCCTTAACAGAAAGAACCGTGACAAGACGAAATAAGCATCTTCAATAGCCACCTTTTCAACCCAGAGTAGAAAACCAAGGTTCACCTTAGACAGTTCGCCATAGTCGCTATGATTATCGCGCTAGCGATCGGCAAAATCGTCACGAGACCGAGCCACATCCCCATAAACCGAATGTATATGATTAGTATCACCATAGTAAGAAAGTTAAGGGATTTCATCTCAACGGAATAAACTAATCGCCAGGTCATGGTGACAAGACAATTCTTATTCTTGCGTATCAACTGCTTACAGAACACATTTCCCGATCTCAGAAATGGGGGAGCCTTCGAGCCTACGCCATCCTCAATTCCCTCGAGGTTGTCTTCTAGCTCTTGGTAGTCATATTAACCCTCTAGGGCATCTCAATAGTTTGCGTCGGTATCAGCTATGGTCTCGGCTGGTTGGTTGCCTTCATGGCTCTAGTGATAGCGTATGCTTCCTTAGTCCCTCCCCTAGAATGATAGAAGTTGACTCGAATACTTACAAATAGTTTAGTATGCTTCTGGACGGCTACGGTTTCTTAGAAAGAATTCCGTCAGTTTAAGAGATTTGGCAACGCTCGAAGTGAAGTTCTCCCTCAAGAGAGTTCGTACTATATGGGTAGCTACTCATCCTCAACTGCCTCGATGATTAAATGAGGCGCGGCACGATCCAGAGGCTGCTGCCGAGAAGCTGTTGACCTTTTCCAGGATACAAGCCGCTTCACCCGAGGAGGTCATCTCTATCTGCCTGATGAGGCTTTATCCTGAAAGAGGGCTAATGTATTTATCAGTTCAGCTGTATAGATAACCTGGAGACTCTACTGATGTTATTATCATGTTATGACACCCACTTACCCATGTGAACTGAGCGGCAGACGACCAATGAAAAGCTCACGTGAATCCGAATCCGAGATCGACCAGGGTCCTAAGGCCCAAACCAGTGACCATGTTCATGGAGATCCCTGTTGCAAGGAGACCTTATTATCCTTGGCGTCAAAGCCATAAACTTGGTGACAAGCAAGCAACGGGGTGAAAGAAAACACGAGACTGGGGTCAAAGACTTCACACAAAGATCAGTCTCATGTTTTCTTTCACCGCTTTGGCAAGCCATCACTTCAAGCAGATAACCTAGAAGCGTTTTAGTCACGCTTATGATCGTCATCATTCGCGGTGTGGAATCCGTTAGACCGCTATAGATTCAGATTGCTGGTTGGGCGAGCATAAAACCTTTTGCCGGTTTTGTGGTCGCTCATCACCCTTGTCACTGGACCATCGTGAGAAGCTCCGTCTGGGTTCACGCTTCGACGCGCCTCAGACTCCCGAACCCCCACCCATGACAAGGATCTCCTAGGCGGTCGGCAGCGTTCACGGCAGTGACGGCCCATTGTTTCGCCTGTAAAGAGTGTAAAGAGTGTCAGTACAGGCCTGTGATTGTACGGACCTGAGCATCCGTGTCACTCTAAAAAGCACGTGATCAGGACACATTCGCCAAGATCCCTCCGAATTCCCCTCCTTAACCTCTCGATATCATCATTTATCGTGACACCTGATCTCAATGCACTTTTATTCCTTAACGCAAACAATCAAGATCTCGTCTGCTTGATATCCAGCATGAATCCGGCTCAACTCCCCGTTCACCTTCAACTCGTTCATCTCCGCGATGTTCTTTCCACAAATGAGACACTACTCGAAGTGCTCAATCGCGCCGCAACGATGAACTTGCCGAACAGGTACCTCGCCGCAGGAGCGTTGTCTCAGACAATTTGGAATAAAATGTCGTCTCTGCCTCCTGATACTGGAATCAATGACTACGATCTCGTCTATTTTGACGCTTCAGACTTGTCATACGAGGCCGAAGATGTTCACATCCAAGCCGGCAAGAAGCTATTTGCCGACTTACTCGTGGATGTTGAGATCCGCAATCAGGCGCGCGTTCACCTGTGGTACGAGAAGAAACGCGGAGTCCCATGCCCGGCTTATCAAAGCGTGGAAGCGGGAATCAACTCTTGGATTTCATCTAGCGCCATGCTTGGTGTGAGGTTAGAGAAGGATGGAGAATGGAGTGTGTACGCGCCTTGGGGGTTATCGGATTTTTTCAACATGGTCGTGAAGCCTAACACAGCTGTGGGGACCAGGGTTGTGTATGAAAAGAAAACAAACCGTTGGAAGGAGATTTGGCCGCGGCTTCAGATTCAACCTTGGCCGATGCCAGAGGTGTCCTTGAAGGCATAGCTATAGTCGCGCACTTAGTTGGCACCTCCGCGGCTATATGGTTACCTAGATGTAGGCTCCATGGTACGTACTCAGTGTATCAATTTAGGCTTTGTGTCCTTACTCATGGAGATTACGTCGTTGTATTAGCGCAGTGTAAGTGTAACAGAGCATGTGGTCATATCCATGCCACGCATTCAAATGCACCGCGATTCGGCAGATTCCCCAGAGGTCAAACACACCACGACAAATCTGATAGTGTGAAGAGAAACGCACAATGACAACACCAATCAAGCTGAACGTGGGAGTGGTTGGCATTGGCCGTGCGGGTCAGTCGCATGCTCCTACCCTGCTTCACAAGACACCTGCTGATTTGCTTTGCGCTTGTTCGCCAGCAGAGCAGGATTTCAGCTGGGAGAGGGAGCATCTGGCACCCCATGGGGTCAAACCCATGGGATCAAATTATACACTACCTTTGATGAAATGATTGAGACACCGAGCCTTCAAACCATTGTCACCTCCTCATTGTCTGCCCTACATGCCAATCAGAAAAAGGCAGCGCTCGGCAGGGGCATTCATGTCCTGTGCGAGAAGCCCGTCTGTACTACAGTGAAGGAAGTAAGAGAGATGACCACGGATGATTTGGCGAGTAGTCTGACTGATAATCGATTAGCTTGAGGGTATTATTCAACATGCCGAGGCGAATCCCCAAATGAAGCTGATGCTTGGGTTTGTGAGGCGGTTTGACGCAAGCTACCAGGACGCCCTCGCCAAGATCGAAAGAGGGGGGATTGGAAAGCCACTTGCCCGTTGGCTCATGTGGACTTTGGCCCACATGAGGCAACGGGTATCTACCGGTGCAAAAATGTGAGAAGGGAGATACCGGCCCTTTCTTCAAGGGATACCTTAGGAACTCCGGCGGTATCTTTGTTGACTCAATCATTCACGATATAGATCTCGCATTCATGTTCCTCGGAGGCGACAGCTGTATTCCAAAGTCCCTGTCAGCGGTTGGAATAAACGCTGTGCACATAGATCTCGGTGATCTTAGAGATGCTAATAATGCTATGGGAATGTGCGAGTTTCGGGACGGCTAGTTTGCTTTCTTCTATAACTCACGAATCGCCGCGTATAGATATAATAGTTAGAGTAAAGTATTTAGCATATCTGGAAAGATATTAGTAAACCTCGATCTTTAGGCTTAATTAATGTATTAAGGGCTAGGCTATAATTATGATAAAACTTAAATCTTAAATATAATATAATATTATAAC
>JAPFTB010000478.1:0-11526 GCA_030779245.1 Fusarium sp. MBC 438
ACTAAATAGTTAATATATATATTATCTTTAAATAGAATAAAAGGTATATCATAACAACGAAATAGATCTAGACTACCTGAAATTCATGCGCCGGATTAGAGACGTTGGAAAACTACCTACTAGAGGGTGCTTCTTCTAGAGGCCAGCTTCAACTACTATAAAAGGCACAAGTCTTCCACAACTGAGGAATAACACTCTATGCCCACTCGATGGCCTAAACTGTATGTGAGATTCTCGCAGAGGATAGGAATATAGTGACTTGGAGCCACATGCAAGGATCTTCTGGCTCAGTTCCCACTAGGGACCGGACAGCAACTAGAATAAAGAACAGGTTTTTAATACATCATAGCATCACTACCCGATGCTAAGAGATTACATTCAATGTATGCCGAGAAATAACATGCCTAGATCAACCTACGTTAATCACTAAGTCTGGTTTTGAAGCAGAGTGGATCGACCGTCGCATGGCATTGGCAAGCAAGGGAACATAACGCTCATTAGGAAGTTTGAAACATGAAGGGAGACTTTATCCTCGCCCCGAGTATGCGTAAAGATAACATACGGATACTCCTATGGTGACGAATTCAGGTTCGCAATGATGGGCACCATCCGCATTGTTGCAACGCTGATTGGTCGCATGCAGAAAGCCCTATCTTATCTTATTTCTTATACTATCTTTTGTTTCTTATTTTATCTCTTGTTATTCTATCTTATAGTACTTATTTAATATTTACCTACTTGTAAGGAAATACGGAGATGTTATTTGGAAAGTTAATGTTGCAGCTGGCGCACACCTGATTACACAATTGATAAAGTTAGCCAACTTCTGGTTGCTAGACTTCGAGCAAGCTGTTGCAATAAGCAAATAAGCCCTCTAAAGTCTCTTACACCTTCAAACCACACATCACACCTCTAAGCTGAGATTAGTAAAGCGTGTCGTGCTCTTCATAACTAAGGCAAATCCTGAAAACTGTGGAAAAGTGAAGTTGCATTGATACTTTTGCTCACTGGGATACTTCTTCTATTTGTTTCTCTATCCGCGAGTCTAGGCTGGATGAATTCTCAGTAGAAGACATGTTTGCAATGTCGGTCTAATCCATCTAGCAGCTCACTCACGTGTTGCCCAAAGAAGTCTTGACATGTACCGTCTATGTAGTGTCAGCTATCCCCTAGTTCAGTCAGTGGAATACTTCATCTCTATTCAATTGCAGATCATGAGCCTATCGACGGTGCTAAGAGTTTCAGGTACTGAAAACGATATGGGCTGTGAAGAATTACGGCGTTCGCACCAGACCTTCCCCTAGGCTTTGAAGTTTCTTTATCTTAGAGCTAGGAGTCGCGATGAGAGCTTTGCACTAAGGCCTCCCACTGTGTTAACATCGGGTCTTGATGTTATAATGTGTTGAAGATCTGTTCTTTATTATAGTTGCGGCGCGGCCCTTGATGGGTTAACTGAGCCCGAAGATCGCACTAAGGCCTCAAGACCTTGTTCATAAGCGAACTCCATGTATTAAAGCCATGGGCAGAGAACATCGCCACGAAACTACAGGATGCAAGAGACTACGTCATATTACGATCGCACACGAAGTTGACGAACTGGGCAAAGTGACTCTACCACATGATCTAGTCGTCTCAGTACTTGTCAGGGCTGACATGCATATGGAGACATCAACTAACCGATTTCAACATCGAAAATGATTTGGGCCCGACTAGAATAACAATTGCATCATCAAGAATTACGTACGTCATGGCGCTCATAAGCTTATTACTCCTTTGTTCAACGTTCTGACGTCCTCCTCTAAGATACTTGTCACGAGTATGATGTGTCTATGGCTGTGGTTGGCTCGCCAAAGTCAGACTGGATGGACAAGAATGTGACATGTGGAAGCGACAAGCTCCGTTCTGACGCTAGCTCAGCTTAGCTCAGAGAGGAATGCGTTCATCATGGTGAGCCGGCAAGCGAGCCCACACTGAAAGTAATTAACGGACACATGGAAACACTAGTCATCGTTTTCTCGACTCTGGACGTGACCTGCTTTCATTCCCATGCCAGTCTCCAGTATTCGGAGTATCCGAGCAATCTTGACTAATATTATGTAAATAAAAGACGGTTCCTATCTTTTCTTATCCCAGTGCCGCATCCAACACAAAAGCCTATGCAGCGCTGGAATTTGCCATGGGTCCATCTGCTTCTGGCCTTTGGTGATGGGAATGCGCCACAACCCAAGACAGAAAGATCAGACGATAAAATGCCACGCACGCCGACAATGGAATAAGTGGAAAACTTTGATGAATTAGTAGGCAACTAAAGAAGGGTAGAGAGCAGCTGTTAAATGTGCTCGCGACCCTTTGGACCTGACGGTCCCCTCGATGATCCGCCTTTTCATCCTGACATGTTTCCGAGTCAACTCTGTAGCCACCATCATCGGTTCCTCAATAGAGACCAAATTACCTTGATCCATCATCACGACTCCGCATTCATTCTATCTCAACATTGATACTGACGGATTACGTCCAACAAACATGGCCCCCGGAGCGTCAGAGCTTGTTGTATGTTGTGGCATCTCGATCTCTTTCACCATCCGCTAATAATAACAAAGGCAACAGAGTGGGCTCTGATATCATTGTCTACAGCCGTCATAGTCGCTCGCATCTACCTCCGACTCGGCATCCAAAAGAGAAAGCTTCTTGGAAGCGATATCTGGATGACAGCAGGATGGGTGATGGGGATTGTCGTAGCTGCGTTCTGCATCACCTTTATCCGCTTGGGAGTCATGGAGCAGGATATCTACCCATCTTTGAGCAACTATGATGGTACAAAGGAAGACAAACAACATGTTCACAAGGTATAGATGCAAAGAAAACTGGCAAAGAACAATTATTGACTCCGGTCTAGTTGCTTTGGATTTCCACCCTTCCCTTTTTGACCGCATTTTACCTTTGCAAAGCTGCCCTGCTTTGTGTCTACCTACAAGTAATTCCCATCTTTATGATCAAGAGAAGGATGTTCCTTTGGGCCACTATAATCTTTGTTTCTCTTTCATACCTTGTCACAATCATCATGTTCTTCACAACCTGTACCCCTATCAGCCGATACTGGTTAGTCATTCTTTCTGAAACATTCTACATATCTATATCTCAGACCTACTAAACTTGACAAGGACCCTTGGTACCAACCGTCAATGCCTCACTTCTTCTTGGATGGTTTTTGCGAGGACTTCCTGGGCTCTGAACTTTGCTGGAGATATATTCAGTAAGCATCATCCGTCCATTCTGAAACGAGAAACAAGTGCTAAGAAGTCTAGTCTTCGCACTTCCTTGGCTTATCGTCCCTGATCTCATGGTCAAGGGGTGGCTTAGAGTTGGGATTTACTTCACGTTTCTCCTTGGAATTATCAACATAGTCATGACTATCGTTCGTTTTGTCAAGCTATATGGCGGAAGAAACGAGGGCGAGTTATCTTTGGTCACAATTCGTAAGTCTCTCATAGCTTTAACGTTGGCTATCATTAACAGTAACCCAGATTTTTGGAACTCCCTGGATTTGTATCTCGGCTTGGTCATCGCGTGCCTGCCCTCCCTTCGACCTTACTTCAACCTTGCTGCAGAATCACGCGCTTTCAGTTACGTCAAAGGAAAAACATCTAGCCGTGTCAGTGGATATACAGGCAGTGAGAGTACTCAATCATCCGGGGGGGTTACAGTTCCGAGCAAGGCAGCGGTTGGTCCTTTTGTTGTGCCTGCAGATCGGCTTTCACAGCTATCGTTGCATGAGATGAATACACTCCCAAGTCAAGTGTAAAAGCATTTTGATGTAGTTTAGGATGGACTTGGGTAAAATAGATTGTTGAATAACGATTCATTTTACACCGACATTTGGTGCAGAATAAGATTTCATCAAGAATTCTCCACCCTAGCACCATCAAACCCCTCTTCAAAAAGTCTTGGTTTATTGTTCGACCCCTATAGTCGTGTGGCTCTATCTGAGTGAACAAGAAGTTTAATCATTACTATCAAATGTCTGAAACTCGTGCGTCTACATAGAAAAAACCAAGTTATGCCAGTGAGCGCTGCGTACTTGTGTAGTGTCATTCTGCGACGATAGGATAGTCTGATACAAAGTCATGAGAGTCATGTACGCATGCAAAAAGGGATTTTCAGTCCTCTTAGCCGTTTAGTATAAGTCTAGCAAGGACCATCCTTCTTTCCAGGGCCGCTGTAGTTCTGGCAAGGAGTTTTTGCGTCAGTGCAGACATTGACAAGCGTCGCCTTGTCACCGTTGGCCTTTGTGATCCCGGCAACCTCACCACCCTTGCGGGCTGTCACACCCTCGATGTAGACTTCACGGGCACATTTCTCGCACTACTTGAGATGAGTGACCTTTCACGTAGGTATAACAAAGGAGCATCACTTACAGTACCGCAAGAACGGTAGACTTTGCCATAATCCTCAGCATAGAAGTTTATGATCTGCGTAATCATTAGGCTCATTGAAACGAGTCCTTGGACTGAAGATTTGTGTAGGTACGTACGTTGACTTTTCCACATCCGTTGTGCTGAATAATCTTGTCGCTGGCATGGTAGGCACCGCCACCAATAATGTTGGTGACATCTCCGGCCCTGTCCTCTTTCTGAAAATTCAGTCAATCTCACCATTCTTGCCTGAATCATTTGAAATGTCACTTACGATAGAGATAGCATCCTCGCAGACGTCCTCAAACCAGACGAACTCAAGATTGCAGCCACCACCCTTGCAATAGACACCTTCTCCAACAGTCTTACCGATGATGACGTTCCTCAGCGTGCCGCCCCTCTCAACAACAAAAGCAGTGTCCTTCTCACCGCCCTCGACTTGTCCATTGCAAGAGCTAGGGTTTCGGTCATACTTGGCCCAGCCAGCATCAAAGACCTCGCCATTCTTGACGTAAATGGGTGCCGAGATCTGCTTAGTCGAGGTGGGTGTAGGGAGACCACCTTCGTATCCCTTGCATGCAAAGACAGGGGTTATCGTGGCAACAAGAGTGATAGCAATATTGGCGAGCATTTTGGCAGAGTTTTTAATCAAAAGCTGACTGTTAATGGCCTTGAAAGTTAGAATGGTGAGCAATGTCATCTGAGAAGGGTTATATATACCATAATGTGCTTTAGGCTTAATTTTGATACTGTAAGTAAGCTGAATCGAGAGTGTAAAATATAATGACTGGGCATGTCTTATTGGTGCGATATTTCCCGTTGTCGTTCCGTAGGTTGTCCTGATAATAGACGTGATTGGTGGTTTCAGAGCATGTCTTCCTTATTTGGAGCTTTCGGATGATAAGTGTCCGCAATAAAGTTCCTCTACGTAGTATATGAACCTCTGCCAAGAACTATGCGCTGTCAGGTTGCAGTGGTATTGAATCATTATTGAGGCGCTTAACCTGATCGACAAAGGCCATCGCAAACAGACTCGGCTTCGTTCACCGCAAACCCAAACATGATTTCTAAACCTGTCGATCGTTTCCAAATTCCGGATCAAAGCCGCCATCAAACGGTGTATGCCTCTCTGAGTTCCCGAGTCCCAGCCAGCAGATATCCTCGCTCTTACTCCCTAACCAATGCCACACACTGTCAAAGTTCTGGGGGCTCGGAAAGCATTGACGGAAAATTCTCTGGTCACATGTGCTCGCTTTTGCCTAACGAAAATCAGTGTGGCATATCTTCTCATTTCTCATCTTTGATGGTTTCATGGTTACCACAGGCTCCTTCAGTCAGCCATTTGTGTGATTCCATACCACCGGATAACCGAGCTGTGATGTCTCAAATCATGTCGTAGCCCCTGTACGTCGGACATGAAAGTCCATTGAATCCGCCGGTCGATGTCACTATAAAAAGTGATGGCTATATTAATTTACCGCGACTGAATTGTGAACCTCTCCTGCGGAGAAGACCCCAGCTTCGCCCTGGAGTTACTAAGTATGCACACCACCGTGGAACTCTAGTAAGACATAGATACCTATGAGATTTCATCATTCTCAACGCCAAGATTAGCGGTGCAAAAGAATATGGAGTTTTAATATCAGCGTTGATCACTTTTTGTTTCTTTGTGGGAGTCCAGTGTCTTGATCTACCCTGTGTTATATACTACCAGGCATTTTCTTTTGATAGATTGTGAGATCCCTAGCTTCATCGCGCGGCAGTCTGATTCTCAAACACTCAGGAGTTTAGTTTGACTTCTGTGAGATGACTCAAACACGTATTGCGACAACTTTATCGACTTTTCTTCCCTTGTTAAAGGTATTGTGGTGTTGCGTCGTGGCGGTGGGACGCAGTTATCGATAAGATTTTTGAAAAGACTTCTGAATCACGATTATGCCGGGAAAGCCTTGTTTGGTTGTTTTTAAATTGCGGTAGTTTCATTCTAAGAGAGATCTAGATAGCACCGCTGCTGCCCCTCATGTTGCTGTGAGTAGCTGAGTTTCCTTAGGTACCTATGTTTAAAGGACACCTAGAGCTTATTTCTGTGCTGTTGAACCAATCCTTGAAAAAATCGGTTACATCATTTAGGTTTCCTGCGTTCTCATGACCGATACTCCAGCTAACACATGGGGGGCTAGCGCATGTTGCGTACCAAAGTGTTGGGGCTTGTCTTGTTACAAGGCTCTCGAACATAGGCCACATGCTTCATACGAACGGGCACCCTTCACGATTCAAGTTGAGAGCCATCAACCCGCTAATCAAGCCCAAATATTACTTGATAGAGGCCTGTACTCAGGGCTTGTGTTACCCTACGCCCACATTTTCAGCTTTACCAGTGTAAGTGATAAACAAAGTTATGGTGAGTCATTCTTTTCATAAGAAACCTTTGGAGTACGATTCACTTTCATATCCAAGATCTATCCCCCTCCTCTAGCTAGTGAAGGGACTGGGAAGCCTTGAATCAATTTCTATCAACGGTGCCCCCGCAATCGAATTCCTGCTGAAACCATCAGAGTTTGGCGATTGCCATCCTTATATTTCCCTTTCCAACACTTAGGAAAGGCGGAAACAAGCTACACCCAGTTCGTCTGATGAGTATGTATCCAGCATGAGCACGTCATAGCTGCCAGTTGCTGCTTGCTTTGCATTCCAAGAAATCTTGACGATGCCTTGTACAGTCTTCAGGGCGCCACAAGGGCTCCAACGATATTGAACAGCGGCGTGCTGATAACATGATAAAACTCATACAAGCTACTGAGGATAGGGAGTGCACCATGCCACTCAATATCCTGATCAGGGTGGCAACTACCAATGTCAACGTTGTTTCGGCGGGACGCCTTCACATTACCCAGTCGAGCACATGCATCTAGACATGATAATGATTATTCTGCTTAAAGTTGCAAGACAACCCCCTATAGATCGTAACAGACGCGGCTCTGCCGCCTGTTGTTTACAACGAAAACGATGTCGATGGCAAGAAACCGCCGAAAAATCATATCATTGGGATAACCAGGACAAAGATGGATCTAATCCAACAAATCCTGTGGCTCAGACAGGAATTACTTTTCAGATCTGCGCAACATCTTTCAACCAGAATGAAACTTTAGGGCCCATAAGGCAAGTTGCAATAATGTCGCAGATCTACAGCTCGGCGCGATGTGTGATAACGTGACTGGGAGAAGCAGACGATACGACTTGGGTGGATGACAATTTTACTATATATTATACTGAATCATTGCCCAAAAGAGTACTACAAATCTTACCTAGGTAGATATACTTAACCTCGACACGAGACAACTACTCAAGCAGGTAGGAAGTTGGTGATTCATTGATTCATACGGATCAGTTCTTCGAGATACGGTCATAATTATTCTTGTGAGATAAATAAAGGTATAGACTTATAATTTTTAGGAAGGAGTAAATAAACAAGTGTATAGTTCTAATCCCAAGTTGAGTTAATTGGGAACCTACTGATCAAACACGGTGTGTATGACAGAGACTACTTGGCGATAAGCCAAAATCTCCTGCATAGGGTATGACGCAGTGGACTTGCAGAGTCAATTTGGCTTGCGAGCGGCTGATTAGGGTTTCCTAACGTCTTTAAAAACATGTCACCCTTCACATAACCCTGTCTAGGTGTTCGACCATGTACGAAGCCACTGCCACCCGATAAGATCTACTCACTCAACGGAATATCCAACTTAATCTCGGTTGAAACAATAATCCAGAAACGTGTGACCAGCCCCTCTCGCCTCCCCAGATCTCTCCTCCGCCTGTGTCTCCATCACGTCCTGCGGCGGCTGCAGGTCACGTCTCCCCAGCGTCGTCCCTAGGGCCAAGGCTCCCCAACCCGTCATCAGCAAGCATAGCCCCAACCACGCAAACACCCTGGGAAAGCTCACGTCCGCCACTAACCTCCCCTCGGCTGGTAGTGCCTTGTAAGTCTCTGTTTCCTGGCCGTACCCATGCGCCAACATACCCACGCCGCCAGGTAGCCCTGCCTTAGCAGCTCACCCACGTGGCTCTCGACGTTCTCGTATGTCGGTAGCTGCGACGCATTCATGACCGATAGCATGGTCATGAGATCCGGCAACAGCCAAATGGCCTCGTGGACCCAGGAGTTGGGCTCAAACTTGACATCACTGATGGCCGTCTGGTCCTCGACAACTCGGGGTGTGAGGTACGTTGCCCGGCGGCTCGTCGTTACGCCAGCGGTAAAGTTGACGCGACCGATGAGGTAACAGTTCTCGTGTACGCTGTTGACCCGGGAGCGGACACGATGGTACCCTAGGGCGTTGACATCGCCGAAGATGGTGTTTTTGAGGGCCGAGCATGGCGGGTCCGTCACGTTGTATCGGCCGAGCATGAGAGCAACAATGCGGGTGCCTGAGAAGAGATACGGCGGCGGCGGTGAGTCGGTCGTGTCAGGCCCTCGACGGAGGTCGGTCGAGTTGAAGACCATGGTGACGCCTTCGTGATAGTAGGATAGAGGCGTATCGTCGACGAGCGTTAGGTCGTCCCTTTCGACGTCATCCCAGTCGGCGCCTGTGAGTTCATCTTCGGATCGGATCCAGTGAATGTCGTGGATATCGATACAAGGTAGGACGGCGTCTGTGAGGACCGAGTCAGGGGGCAACCCATCGTTCCCGAAGAGGTGGCGGCACCCGTTGCCCGTGATAGATTTTCCGTGCGAATCGACGGTCGAAGGGTCTGCCCACTCCAGATTTGCATATCCGGCCGCTGTCCGGAGTGGTCCCTTCTTGTCAAAGCTTCCTTGTGCGTTGTACCAGTACTAATTATTGTATCCAGTGTTCGACGAAATGGAGGCCACGGACACAGCGTTCTGAGACACGCTGAAGCCCACGTTCCAGTTCACAGAACCCGTCAGGATAGGAGCGGTGAAGGCCTGGATCGTGATGACCAGAGTCAAGACAGAGATGTTCCAGCTGCTGAAGCTGCGCGGTATCATGCTGAGGCTTCGCACACCGGGAGGTACTTTTCATTGGATCATCGACGACACGGCCGTCTGGGTCTTATTGTCGTTGGATTTGGAGAGCATGTACCGGCCGCAGGCCCAAAGAACGATGGCAGACCACGACCCCGCGATGATCTTGGTCACCACCAAGCTGACGGATACAAGGGTGGTAACATCACTGACTTTGAGGAGCAGCTTGCCGTCGTTGACGCGTGAGCTTTTCTCATCACCCGTCAGGTATCCATCCAGTGCCAATGCAATCGACAGCGCCAAAGCAATGCAGCAACCTGCATGAAGGAAGAGAATGGACCACACCCTTATGACCGAGGTTCGTCTCGCGGTGCCTTTGTTCAAGTTCTCGTTGGGTTGCTCCTCGGCGGGCTGCTCCTTGGTTTGCGCACTGGACTTTTCCGGAATATGGACATTGTCGAATAGGGTGTGATTTTCGCCAGCCTCTCGAGTATCGGCCATATCGTCTAGGTAATGGAGTCTGAGAACTCTGAGTTATAAAGGTATGTGTACTAGTCGGGCAAGTTCTGGGGAGAAAGTTGAGCCAGTGCCGCGAGCATCATCTGTAAAAGAGGCCACCCGCTTTATGTTGAGCTTTACCGAGCATGCGCTGTTATTTCACTGGTACAGTCAACTGTCATAACCTCCAGGGAAGAACACTCCAATCTCCGTTGCAGCTGTGGGTTCCATACGCTGTTATGACATGTCGACCTTTCAGCCCTGTGTTTGCGTTTTCAGCAAAGCCACGACATCCAAGAAGGCTCACTACAAGCTTGTAGTATTGCCTTATGCATCAACTGACAGCCATCAATGGCCAATCGACGTTTGTGATAGCGAACAAAAGCGTGACAACCCTTCGGGAGTTGCAGTTGCCAAGACTGTCACTGGACTCAGTGGTTTCTTCGATTGATAACTCTTATAAACAAGTGTGCAAGAAGCTTACGCCAAGTAACGAACAATTCTGGCTCTTGTCACTGCAATTGGCCAGGTTTAAAGTAGCGTGGAGACTGACTGTAGACATTTGTTCAGCTGCCAGCCAGGTTGCATTCACAATTAACCGATTTGCATTACCGAGCTCCTTTTCGCCCTGGGTCCCTGTCGATGTCTAGGGGCCTAACGTCCTGGCGAGCCCCCGCCAACCCCCGTCGGATGCCTTGCCATTTCCTGTCTAAACTGATCTGAATATCATAATCCTGTAGCTGTCAGATGTCTCCTCAGCTCGAATACGCCGGCCTGACTGTGGCGGGCAAACTCAGCTCGATAGAACCAAAGAAACAAAGAGCAGAGGGGCCGAAATGGAACACCCCTGTCAGAGGCAGCGTCTTGCGAACCATTTGGCAGTGAGGGGGCCGTTCTCTTCAGACCAGGCTGAGGTACCCTCCTCATTTTGACAGCGTCCGACAGCCAATCAAGCGGCTGAATGTTGCAGTAGCCAAGAACGCCACAGTGAGGAACTATTGACAGACTCAACTTAGCATGCGTGACCAAGGTTGCGTGGACTTTTCCCTTTCAGTGAAACTCTCCAGGGTCGATCAGAATTTGGATGTCAACCCTTGCGTGGGTAGAGAGCATCGGACATGATATGCCTGCTAATGTACGGAGTACCACAGAAACTACCATAAAGTTATTTGCTTGAGGTTGTTCCTTAGCCTAAAATGCAGGTAGGCTGCATTATATTCAAAGATAATATATGCGCTAACCAACAAGTTTAGCAATTCGCCGAGATATTATATTTAAGCTCTAACTAATATTTTCCTTCCTATACTCCTCGCAGGTTAACTCACCCTAGCAGCTACTACCTAAACCTTTCTATCTTTACGACTAAAACCTTCTTCCTTCCCGATAGCTAAGCCGCTCCTATAACTTAATAACTTAAAAACCTTAATCCCCTCCCTAAGCCCTAGCAATATATCCTCCATAGCCTATCCTTTGATTTCCCCGCTTTGCCTATGGTCTTCTTCTCGCTAGGCCTCTCTTAGCTACTAAATTATATCTAATAGGCTATTAATCTAGCCTATATTTATCTTTATAACCTTAACAAATAGGTACTTATCGGGCTTTATACCCCTAAGACTTTTGAGCTATAGT
>JAPFTB010000479.1:0-15759 GCA_030779245.1 Fusarium sp. MBC 438
CCTTTGTCCTCGCATTCACTCGTCCTCGGCCGGATGGGACTCGGACTCGCAGCTGACCGGTTTCTCTTCCTTCAAACAGGGACGCATCTACGCCGACGCACGACTTTCTCATCTCGCCGCACCCGCACTGCGACAACCTGTATCTGGCTACAGGCGGCTCGTTCCACGGATGGAAGTTCTTGCCCGTCATCGGTGACTACGTCGTCGACATGCTGCAGGGAACCCTGGACAGCGACTTTGCCGACCGGTGGGCCTGGGACAAAAAGGGCGGCGACGGACACTCGGCGAATCCCACGTACCAGATTGTCGGGGACCTGCAGGACTGGACCCGCGGATGGGCTAACTAAACTAATAATTCCTTTGCCTTTGCGATGAGACGGACGAGGACGAGGACAACAGCAACTACAAGGCCGAAGCCATGGCGTTGGGAGGCGCCAGCCCCGTCAGAGGGCATCAGAACTCTCTAGTGGGATCAGGATCAGGGTCAGTCAGAACCAACAGGGTCCAGCCTAGCCAGCCTATGCCTAGGCCCCCCCTGGTCGACTCCCCATTGATCTACCTCTACCCCATGTCTATCGAGAGATTCACCTGGTTTTTTTATTTCTGACAGGGGATGAGCATGGCCAGCAACTCGGGAGTTGGCAGCCAACAGAGTCGACTGCAACCCAACCAATCCACCAACCGACTGACTACGCCTTGTGCCGAAACCCGGCGTCGGGATGAGTGCCGTCTATACCCAGCCAGCCAAGAAGCGCCTCTTTCCGCCTTGTTTTTGGCCGTGGTGGTTGTCCCTGTTGGTGTTACTGTTGTTGTTATTTGGGTTGCCTCACTTGGCCCCATGCTTCTTTCTCGTCTCCCCCTTGTTCTTACTTGTTACCCGCCCCTGATTTTTCTTTTTCTGGATCCCTTTCTCGTTGTCGGATCTGGAAATTACCTGTACTTGAACTACAGACAGGGGAACTCTTGCGAGATGCAGAGTCTGTGGTGGCTTTTTGGCCGATTTGTTCATGCGATATCCAGGGTTTACTTTACTCTCTTCTCTTTTCTTTTCCCCCCTTGGAGCTATCTATAATCTCACCTTTAGCTCTATCCCCGTTTTCATTTTCCATATTTCTTTTTTTCACTTTCATGGGGTATCTTGGGTCATCATACGGTCAGCATAGGGATTTACTTGTATTGTATTGCGCGAAAATTGGTGAGGGAACAAGAGGTGCAAAGAGAGGGACATGGACATGGCATTTAGGAAGGGATTGGGATCATAGCAACATTTATTTGCATTTACAACCAGATAATTCAAGCACACGCAATTCGAATCATGTCTGGACAGGACTCGAGTCTACAGCATCAGACTGTCACCAGCATCCTCACCAGCATCCCTCGTTTGCATTAGGGCGGTCTGAGAATGATAGGTCCAGAGTTGATTTGCTCTGGCTTGGCTGTCTGATCGATATGTGACAGAAGCCGCGGCAGAAAAAGAGACGAGTCAATCGCGGCAAGGCAAGGGAGGAGAGACAAGACGGCACACACGCCCACACGGTCAATGCGCTCGTTTCAATTTGATCCTTGATGACGACATGGCCAGACCAAGGGATGGGAATAGGAGATGGATACTACCACCGGGGCAGGTCATGCTGTCAAGTCACGAGGATGCCCGATGCCCCACGATACCCAGGACTCTCCAGTGGTCCAGGCCACCCCTGAAGCAGCAGCAGCAAGATAGCACCGAGATGGGCAGATGCACGTCGTTGACTCGGTAGTTGGTGCCTCTGTAGCCTCTCTCTCGTCTCGTCTCGTCTCGCGGACACCGCTAGATGATCCCGGTTTGGATTTATGCCAGGGATCAAGAGTCAGTCAAGTGGCAACCTGTGGTGCTGAAAGTCAGGGATTTGATGCAACGCACGGCCTGGAGGGAGTAGCTAGAATGAAAAGAAAAGAAAAGAGTTCTCGTCTCGTCTCGTCTCTCCTCTATCCTCTATCCTCTTTACCGCTTACTCCGGCCGCCCCTTTCAACCAAAGGCGGTCAGAGTTTCGTTCTCGAAGGGGGTCTCTTCTTGTCCCTGCAACATTTAACATGCGGTGGTGCGTCCCTGTAGTTTGGTAACAGTGGCTTGAGCGTGTGGGAGTGAGTGGATACAGGATTTGACTTTCTGCGTCGCGTGCGTCGTGCGTGTGCGAGAGAAAGACCCTGACAGGTTGGGGCAACGTCATTGGCATGATGGAGTTGTCATGAGTTGTGTGTCCTCGGTTCTGTCTCTGTTCCGTCGCCTCGAGTAGGACGCAAAACAAGCGAGCTATCCGACACTTCGTCAACCAGTTCAGCTGCTGTAGATCCGCGCTATCGTCAGGCTGGTGCTTGCTCCGGAAATCCCCCACCCTTAGGGATGTAACCGTAAACTACAGGGTTCCGTTCCCAAGGAACAGGGTCGTCCGTCCGTCCGTCTCTGTGCCTAATCGTAATCGCCGATGGCTTTCACAATGTGACGAAGAAAAAGAGAGGGCTGCTGTCACGCGGTTGGTGCCGAGAGACATGACCAACAACAAGTAACAAGATGTCCCCAAACACGGGATATGCTCTCTCGTTTGGAATTTCCGTCTCCCCTACCCTCCCCATCTGCGGCTGCTCGCTTCTAGCGTCAAATGCACGAGCAGGGGGTCCTACTCCTCTGGAACCAACTGAGCGGTCCGACCACCACAAAAATGCGC
This sequence comes from Fusarium sp. MBC 438, assembly GCA_030779245.1. Taxonomy (NCBI): domain Eukaryota; kingdom Fungi; phylum Ascomycota; class Sordariomycetes; order Hypocreales; family Nectriaceae; genus Fusarium; species Fusarium sp. MBC 438. The sequence continues at coordinate 2,704 of JAPFTB010000479.1, forward strand.
ATGCAAGCTACATTGCATGTTTCCTTTTCCCCATACCGGTCTGAGTTTTTTTTTGAGTGCCCCACGGTTACGTAGGTGGGAAAGAATCCTAGTGTTGGTTGGAGCGCAAGTCCGGGTGCTTGGCGACCGAGAAAGATGCCCTCTCTCCCTGCATGATGTCTGTCTCTGTCTTGTATGATTTGCTTGAAGTTGGAGTTGTTGTGGTTGAGATGATCTCTGGGCTCTGCTGTTAACGGAAGAGTTTCCCCTATCTCTCAACAACTCAAACCTCAGTCTTTCAACAAACCCATCATGATCAAAAACACAGCCCGCGGAACCGCTCTTCTAGCTCCATGTCATGTCTCGGGCAAGGCTCCACCCCCGACATGGTCCCAACGACCGTCTTGCCTCGGGAAACCCAGTCAGCCGGGACAGCCCTGAAGGAACGAGTTGTGCTCCGACCCCACGAGCTGTATACATAATCGAACACCCATGTCAACGATATAGGTACTTCTGCACCTTTGTATCTGGTACATCCGAGGGGAACTTGGTTCATGGTGGTGGAGCAGCAAAGGACGAACATGTAGAAAAAGCAATGTTTTTGAGGGAAATGGATCCAACCCCCCTTGGATCTGCGAGATTGCACCTGAAACAGACGAAATCTCACCGCTTCCCCCCGGGTAACAGCTTCACTTGTGATGGTAAACATGGAAATCCCATGTAGATCTCAGGAGGTTTGTTGACGAACCGATGGAGATATCACGGTGAGAGTATCATCATCGTCCGCCTAATATGAGCTATCGGTTCCCCCAAATCAAAAACTCGAATATCCATGTTGCCGATCCCTCTTTTTCACTTACCCAACCAACCAACGGCAGGGCGGGAGCGCGTTCTGCATCACCATCTTCATCATGTGATGATGGCGTTTGTCTCTGCATTTGCATCTTTCAAGTAACTGAAGCCCCCCTGTTCATCGTGGCAGGCCTCGCAGTAGCCTCATCTTTGAACGGGTTATTTTACACGTCCCGTCGATCAATGTCTCTCTTTCGAATTTCCACAAACTTGGCGACGGGTTCCGATGTGGCTGCCTCTTGTGTTTTGCTTTTTCCCTCGAGATCCCCTTTCATAAGCCCATTTTCTTTTTCTTGCCATGACTCGTACCGTATCGGATCGCTTGGACTTGCTTTCACAATTTGCTTTTTTTTTTGTTATCCTGAGAGAGGGGAACGGTTCAGGACGATGGGGCCATTCCGTGTGTGTCCCACCGGTTTGATGCGGGAAATCACCCACATGTTCCCACCGAGTTTGAGTGGTGAAGGTTTGATCTCGTCTTCTCCTCGGGTCGGGTACCAATATCGGTAAATTTTGATCGAGATTAATGTGGTTTTTTGTTTAGCCTTGTGAGATTTGTCTATCGGAATTACTCCAGAAGAAGGGTCCACGTGGGAAAATAAGTTGGCACAGAGACATGAGTTTCGACAGCTGTGAATGCAAGTCTGCGGAAGGACCCGAACCTGTCTCTGGTGTTTTGGGTCTCTGTAGGGTATGTTTTCGGATGAGTTGGGGGTGATTGAGGATAGTGTCAGACTGTTTAGGGAACCGGTGAGACTGTTTGAAGAGTAGAGTACAGCCGGTGACAACTGTGTTGGCCCTTGAACGTATCAGCTGGATGGGAATTGTCTTGTTGGAGATCTTACAAGGCCTCGATTGGACGGATGACTGCATAGATCTTGACCGTGGGACGAGACCCTCATCTATACAGGAGAAGTTGACCAACTTGGCTCTATCCTCTCGTCCGAACAACTCATGACTGCATGTAGGATCAATACCGGTCCCACCAGGAGAGACAACTAACAAGAGAAACCTAGTTACGCGTATTCCACCTTGCAGGAAGCTACGTAGCTATCGTGAGACTGAACTCTGCTCTGTCAATGGTTGGGTGTAACGATTGACGTTATCTGCAGAAGACGCGGGAATATGGATTCTAATTGGGAGGCTCTCCGTCATCAAGCGAACCAATCCCCTGTGGCTTAGTTGGCTAAAGCGTCCGACTGTTACTTGCAGACAATCGGGAGATCGGAAGTTCGAGCCTTCCCGGGGGAGCATTTGCTCTGATTCACTTTTTGCTTGTGTCTTTTTTTTTTTTCATTTTTTTTTTTCATATCATCTATCACTTTGCCAGCTTTCTCTAGGGTTCCTCTTCCTCTTTTTGTCAGGTGGTGGTGGCGTGAGACATGTGTATATGGACAACACCAGACATCCACCTTGCTTGATGTGCTGGCATACACCATCACCCAACACAATACACAACAACATCACCGTCACAAAATCCGGGAATGCCCTCATTTTCGTAGCCAATCCTAACTAGCCAAGCCCTGCGTCAAGACCGAAAGTGCAAAGCCGACCCTTACTCCGTCCCGGCCAGATGGTCACTCACCACCACCATCAGCCCAATATACCGACCAACACGCATAACCTCGCATACCCAACGTCACTCTGCTTTTGCTTAAGCCACATCCAAAAGACAATGTCTCGTAGATACCAACCTCTCTCCCTCCCATGGAAAGCCGAATTAGGCATATCCCGAAGCCCGCACCCCGTTGGGCAGACACTTCTCCGAATTGCTGCCCAAAACTCTATCCAAAGCTCGGGTTTCCCATTTCGCCTTTCCTTGACAGAACGGCCCTCTCCGGCTATTAGCGGGTTTCACCATCTCAAGTAGACTCGAGGCCAGCCAGGTTGTTGACACCTTCACATGCTTAGATGGTTGGTCCTGTCATTTCTGCATACGAGATGCTCCGACGTCGATCGAGGAACTTGGTTGCGATACTCCGGTTAACATCTGGTTTAACCGTTAAGCGCGCAGAGGGTCTATCAAAAGAGAACTTGTGCCCAACATCCGCCGTCGTGATATGTATGCCCAACTGGTTGACAGAGACTACCTGCCCTGGGTTAGCCTGAGCCCAACGACAAAGGAAAGGGGTCTCGTGTGGATGGCATAGAATGACAGTTCACAGTTTTCAAACACGGTGTACAAGGAGATAAGACCATGGCTGACTATATTCAAACGCTTCAATGCTGTCTATTCATATCCAAGCACCATTTTAGACATCAATCATATCGTGCCAACATAAACAAGAACTCTAGTAGACCTCGAGGACATATCGTCCCTCCTCCTTGAGCTTCTCAATCTCCTTGCGGGGATCAATCTTCTTGCCCGCAGCCTTGGCCTCGTGGGCGATAGCCTCCTCGAGAACCTTGGTCACGTCAGGAACGGGCCAGGTAGGACCGCACAGGTAGAAGCTACCCTCATCCTGGATGTAAGCCTTGGCGATCTCCTTAAGAGTCTGGCGCATACGATCCTGGATGTAGATCTTCTGGGGCTGGTCACGAGAGAAGGCAGAGCCGATAAGAGTGACGACGCCAGCAGCCAGGTAGGCCTCCCATTCCTCTCCGTAGAGGTACTCCTCGCGCTGGTGACGCGAACCGAGGTACAGGAGGATGGAGCCAATCTCCTTACCCTGGGCCTTCTGCATGGCACGGTACTGGACAAAGGCACGGAAGGGGGCGAGACCCGTTCCGAGACCAGCCATGATGAGAGGAGCAGTATCCTTGGTGGGGAGCTTCATGACCGAGGGCTTGACCGAAGCAGTAAGCTTGGCGCCGACTGGCAGACGGCTGAGGTAGCGAGTGGCATGACCATATCGAGTGCGGCCACGGGGGTCGACCCAATCGACAACGACAATCATCAGAGACACCGAGTTGGGAGTGACAGCCTGGGCAGAGGCGATAGAGTACTCTCGGCGCTTCAGGGGGCTGACAATCTTGACAAGGTCGTGGAAGTTGGGGTGAGCCGACTTGAACTCCTCCAGGATGTCCACATAGGTGAGAGTGTCCACCTCGGTTCGGCGCTTGAAGTCTTCGGCACCCTCCTGTCCGCCAAGGGCCTCGAGCTTCTTCTTCTCCGTCTCGTCCGTGGCAAATTCGGCAAGGGCCTCGTAGAAGCGCTTGGGAGGCTTGCCGAGGATGTCGACGTTCTGGACGAGAGCCTGGTAGACGGTGCGGACCTCCATCAGAGAAGAATCCTCACGAGAAGGAACCTGGACCAGCTCGGCGGGGTTGAGGCCGTAGAACTCGATGAACTGGTTGACCTCCTCGACGTCGTTCTCAGCGTGGATGCCCAGAGCCTCACCAATCTTGTAGGTAAGACCAGAGTCGCCGAGGTCGAACTCGATGTGGAAGATGTTACGGTCATAGTCCATGGGAGTGAGACGTCGGTTCTCCTTGACAGTGATGGTGGCAGTCTTGACAGAGAGGTCGGGTCGGAGGGCAGTCTTGGTGTCGTAAGCCTCCTTGAAGGCAAGGGACTTGGCGGCGACCTGCCAGTCACGGAGCTCAAGGGTCTCCTCGACCTCCTCCTTCTGGTGGGCGACGAAGCTGTTGCTCTGGATGGTGCGGGGGAGGTTAGGGTTGACAAAGTCAGCCTCGACCTCGGCCCAGGCAGCGGGGACCTCGAACTGGCGGAGGCACTGGCCGATGGCATCAGTAGCCTCCTCCAGAGTAGGGGCCTGGCCCTCGGCGAAGATGTACTGTCCAATCTCCTTGGGGGAGATGTCAGGAAGAGCAACCTTGAGGAAGGACAGCTCAACAAGCAGCTTGGAGAAGAGGGGATCCTTCTCAAAAGCAGGGGAGAACGAAGCGTCCAGGATGTAGAGCTCGGCAGCCTTCTCCTGAAGTCCCTTGCGGAAAGCAACAGGGAGTCGCTTCTCAACTTCGTCATCCTTGAAGTTGGAAAGCTTGACAATGACCTTGCCGCCATCGGCGAGACCCCTGATGATATCAACCTCCTTGAGAATCTTCTCATCACCAACAACGATGGTGCTGGCCTCGTTGATGTCATAGGGAGCCTCAAGAGCCTTCTTGGAGGCACGGAGGTCACTGCGGATGATACCGCCCTGGGTGAGGTTGTCAAAGACCTCGTTGACGTAGACGTTGGAGGTAGACTCCTTAGAAAGGAGGTTGCCAATGACACTGGGGGAGTTGATGGCAGGCGAGTCATCGAGCTCCCAGAAGGTGAACTGCTGAGCCTGGATGAGAGAAGGCAGCTTCTTGGCCTCACCATCGTTGCCAAAGATCTTGTGCAGGGTGTTGACCAGGCCCTGGGGAGTGAAGGCCTGAGCGGGAGTGTACTTGATGTCAAGAACATCAGGCTCGCTGTCAAACTTGCCAGAGAAGGCAACAGTAGTGAGAACATCACTGTAGAGGGCGGACTGAGTAGCCTCATCCTCAACCGCAAGCTCATCCTTGACCTGGCCGAGAACGGCAATGGTGCGAGCAGAGGCGGGGATGGCCTTCAGGAAAGCCTCCTCGATGAAGGGGCGGTAGATTCGCACGTTGATGACACCAACCTTGGCACCATCGGCAGAAAGCTTGGCCAGGACCTCCTTGGTGACCTGGGACTCAACGCTGCCAAAGGCAACGAGGACGACATCTGGGGTCTCGTGGCCGTGGTACTCAAAAGGCTCATAGACAGTGCCGAGCTCATCATTGAAGAGCTTGAGCAGCTCAACAGCCTTGCCAGCGGTGTCGAGGCGGGTGTTGAGCTTGGCGACTTCGGCGGAGAGCTTGGTGTACAGATCGGCGACGCCGTTCTCGCTCAGGGCATCAACGACACGGAGAGTCTCCCTGGCGACACGAACACCATCATAGATGTGGAGAGTAGGCAGGAGAGAAGCCAGAAGAGTGGCAAAGACGGACATGTGCTGGGCCTCATAGGTAGAGGTGCTGGCAACCAGACCCAGGCCGAGATCCTCAGCAATGCGAAGAGCAGTGTCGTAGTTGGAGATCAGACCCTTGCTGTCCGAGTAGTCCAGAGCGGCGATATGGGCGACGAAGGGGCTGGAGACTCCATAGAGGAGGGACAGTTGGTCGAGTGTTCCGCGCAATTGCTGGAGGCTGCCCGAGGGCGCAACCAGAGACTGGGGGATGTGTCGCTTGGAGACGTCGAAGTCGGGGGAGAAGATGTATCCAAGGGCAAGAGCGCCGGCGCCGACTCGGGTCTGGAGGGGCAGAACGTCGGTAGAGTAGCCGTGGATGTTCTTCTCGTTCTGGGAAGCCCAGTCCTTGAGGGCAATGTCGAGGTCGAAGGTCTCGGGGGAGTAGGAGAAGATCTTGTCGGACAACTTGTAGGCGATCTGCTGGACGAGCAGCTGGGCGGTCACGTAGGTCGGGCCGGAGATGGAGGAGAGAGGAACCCGCTGGCCGAAGGGAAGGCTGGACGACAGCTTGGTGAAGTCAGACGAGTTCGTCTTGGCCACAGGGGCCTGCTCCTGATGAGGCATCCTGGAGAGGATTTTCTGGTGGTTGACCCGAGGAGTTGGAGGATCAGATCGATTGAAGGAGGGGTCGGAATACCGCTCTTGACTACAAGGCAAAAAGTCAAGGGAGTGCCTCCAACTCAAAACTGCTGACTCTCAAGAAGCGAGATGAGAGAATGTAAACACAGCGTTTCCCAGCAGCGAGGAGGATAAAAAGAGCGCTGAAGAGGGAAAGGAAAAAAGAGGGGAAGAGAGGAAAAAAGATGTGCCCTTGAAGAGGCGACTCAACGGGACTGGATTTGTAACGAACTCCATCCTGTTCAAACTAACGGCTCTTTTTTTTCCTTTCGTTGACGGATCTTGCTCGGCCTTGAGAATTGTTGATGCTTCGACAGAATCACGCAATTGAGCTAGACCGGTTTAGGAAAGGTGTTGCGATGTCGCAAGATGGCATTGTGGGGTGACAAAAAGGACTCAGACATTGACTCCATCAAATAACGCCTACTACTGTCAATAATTATTTCCCCTCCCCCACACAGAGTCTGGCCCCTGATGGAGACCCCGAAATCCCGATGTGCCAGCCTGCTTCGCCTTTTCTAGCCTCCTCCGAGTGCCGGCCGGGCCGTCGGTGGCCTTGTAACCGGTTGCCGCCCGAGCGAGACTCTATGTTGAGGTCAATTGATCACCTTGACCGGGAACACTCTGATTAGATGATTGGATTGCACTTTTCATCTCTTGTGCTGGCCTAAACACACTCTTGAAGCTTGCTGCCTGTCATATATCCCCTGCGTGCCTAGCGAATGCACCATCTGTCGGGCTAGTGGCGTCCCTCGATCAACGGTGCCACCACCGAAGCAGACTTTCTTCAACTGATATCATTGGTTAGCTCCTAAAACTCAAACGCTAGAATAGTCAACACCAGTCAGACAATGAGAATAGAGATTGCCGACATCTTTGCCGAGCCCTAGCTGAGGTGCCTGGCTTGAACCTCTCTTTAGCACAGCGTACTCTATTCCCTTACCCTGGCCTTTGGGCACCCTGCCCTACAACTGAGCCCGAATAGACTAAACAACCAAGACTTCCGAGAGAATACGAGGGTCGACTGGCGTTGAACAACCACACAATATCAGGGATGAATGCTGAGCATCGATGGCAACCCTGGACCACTCTTTTATGGTGCTCAAGGCTCAAGTGACTAAGAAGGGGTAAGTTATGGGGAGTAACACTGAACCACAAAATCAGAATAATCAAACGATCATACAAAGATCCGATTATTCCGATGTATGAAAGGTGTCATGAACTATAGATGCATTCTCTAGTAATCCAGTATGAACTGTGCATGATTTGGCGCCAGCCCACAACTCCAAGAAGACTCGGCTATGGTTACCACGGATTGTCTCAAAGTCTGATAGATATATCTCCTTAGGTTTGCGGTGTTTTACAGCATTGGGTTTTGATGTTGCCGCGTGTCTCCTAATGTGTTATTTAATCATGTGCCTGACAGGTATGGATGTCATTGAGAAAATTAGGATTAGAATATATATATCTCCTTCTATTTAATACTCAGTAATCGCATTCACAAATACTCAGAACGGTCCAATCCTCCTTGAACCAAACTCGCGGAGAGCAACAACACATCGATATTCTTCCCCGGAGGGTTTTTCCTATGTGAACTTAGACGTAGAGGTAGTGTAGGTCCAGGCTAGATAGAGGAGCACAGCGTAGTAGTAATATAATATATTACAATACAATACAATACAATACAACACAATCCAATACTCAGTGGTGCTATTCTGCTGCTTTAGAAGTTGTGATATCAACCTTGCTGCGCCCCAACGACGACCCTGCCAGCCCTAGGCTCTTTTCTCCTTCGTCCACCAATAAGTCTGAGGAGCCCCAAATATGTTGTTGGCCTCTCTGCGCCATGTGTTACCATAAGGCGGCTGGGCTGCCTTGCCGCCACCAACTGCAACCGCAATTGGATCGTAATCCTGGTCGACCCGACACTTGGCAGAGTTCAGCTGACAGGCCCAGGGCGTGTCGAGATGCATCTCAAATCAGGCTTGGCATTTAAAGGCAACCAGTTTTGAGGCGTTACCCCTCCCGTTTCAGCCCTTTTTTTTTTTTCGTTCTTTTTCTTTTTCCTCCTTTCTTTGTTTCTCTCTCCTGCAAGAATTCCTCTGCACAAAGACGGTTCAATGGTAAGTACTCAACTTGTAACCCTATATCACACTATTATTCATCAAGGACAGCCCTTCCTATGCCCTTGACTTTAAAGCTCCGAAGAACTAGGCTAAAGTCGCCAAGAACTGGAGCTAAGAGTCAGACGGGGTTGGCTGGGCGTAGAGTTTGAAGGTGATAGTGCCATAAAGGCGCAAGCTGGAAGAGGCCTTGTTCAGCATAGTTACTAATTTAGAACTGCAGCCCTTGAGACAACTTCACCCAGACCCGGAAAAAACAGTCGAAGATGAGGCAATTGTTGAGTATGTGTTAAGAGTCGGCCTCTCGATGTGCATTTCTAATCCGCCCTAGTATCGTCGCGGTTCATGGACTGAACCCCCGGAACAAACCTGACCAAGAGCATGCTTGGGACACATGGCGGACACCAGCTGGCGACGAAGGCAAGCTCTGGCTTCGTGATGAGCTCCCCAAAGAGCTCCCCCACGCCCGAATCTTCCTGTACGAGTACAACTCGACAGCAGTGTATGGAAAGGACCGCACCACCTTTATCGACAAGGTGAATGCATTCCTCGAGGCTATGAGGGTCGACAGGAGACAGGCGCCTCGACGGCCATTACTGCTTCTAGGTCATAGTCTTGGCGGCCTATTGATCAAGCAGGCTCTCATCAACGCTCACAACAATGAGCAGTATCAAGACATCAAGCTTGCCACGCAAGGCCTCGCATTTTTTGCTACTCCTCACGATGGCGGAAGACAGTCCCTGGTCAACATTGGTCAGATCGCGATCAAGATTGCCCTGAACTTGGGCTTCCAGAAAGGCGACAATATCCTAGAGACACTCAAGGAGGGAAGCATGTTCAGCGACTTGATGCACGAGCATTGGAGGCACCAACTCTTGGAGTACCGTATTGTTTCCTTCTGGGGTACATTGGACACTGTACGCAAGTTTTCTACCCGGTTTATCTGAAGTTTCACTGACCCCGATTCAGATCGTCCCAAGAGAGAGCACGTCGTTTGGCCTCCCAGGAAAGCGCGAGAATGTGGTTTCGCTCCAGGCGAGTCATGGGGGTGTCTGCAAGTTTGGAACAACCCTGCAAGACCGAGACAACTTCAAGCTCGTCCAGGCCAACATTAAAGACCTGTACGATAGTGCCATCACGAACGGTGAGTTGGTCGCACTTCCCAAGGAAGATCCTGTAGATGGAGAGTTGGAAAAACGCTTTACCGGACTTAAAGAAAACTAGCATACCTCACGCTCACGTTTCTTTGATCTTACGTCCTGAAGCATGCCATTTAAGTGTAATTAGATGGTTGTATTAGAAAATCTAGAATTACCAATATTCTTTACGAAATCATCGACCCCTCGCTGACCATATGATCAGGCAGACAACAACTCGAAGAAAACCCTGACATGACGAAAGCGGAACGAGCCACGAAGGTCGCAATGCTGCTGAGGAGCCTCTACAAGTGTTTGTACAGTGGCGCCAAAGACAGAAACCCACAGCGCGTTCCAGGCACTTGCGAATGGTTCACGAGCCATGATCTGTTTCAAAACTGGAGATATGGAAAAACATGCGGCCTTCTCTGGGTTTCTGCAGATCCAGGATGTGGGAAATCCGTTCTGTCGAGATACTTGGTAGATGACATTTTGCCAAGTTCATCGTCCTCAACAACATGCTACTTCTTTTTCAAAGACGATGTTGAAAAGCAAAAGAGCGCAGTCGGTGCTCTCTGCTGTCTCTTGCGCCAGATTTTCATACAGAAGCCAGCTCTCTTGCCAGACTCCCTCCTCCAACAGTATGACGAAGACGGCGACATGCTCCTCGATTCTTTCCGCGAGCTTTGGCATATCTTGGTTTCGATTTCATCAAGTCAAGGAGATTGCCAAATCGTCTGTATCCTGGACGCGCTTGACGAGTGTGAAACGGAAGACAGACGCTTGCTGGTCGAGACACTCAACAACTTCTATCTCGAGAAGGGTACCAATACGAACCTCAAGTTTCTGGTGACAAGTCGCCCTTATATCAACATTGAGCGAGGATTCTATGGCATACAGACAAAACTTCCAGTGATTCATTTGCGGGGAGATGGTCAATTCGAATCGGATATGATTGCGAGAGAGATTGATCTGGTTGTTGAAATCAGAATAATCGAACTATGCGAGAAACTCCAGTTGAGGGGGTCAGAAAAAAAAGTCATGAGACAAGAGTTGAAGAAAAGGCCGAACCGGACCTATCTCTGGGTCTATTTGGTCTTCCAAGTGCTTGAGACTTGTGCTGACCATTCTCCCACCCAGCTCGAGGAGCACATTAGGAGCATTCCCACGACGGTGGAAGAGGTTTACGAAAAGATTCTCTCCAAAAGCCCAAACAAGAACAAGGCGATGAAGTTACTGCACATGGTTGTTGCGGCAAAACGGCCACTGAAGTTGAAGGAGATGGCCGTGGCAATGACCATCGCAAGGGAACATACCTTGTACAGCCAACTGGATATCGGATCGGAAGAGCGGCTTCGTATTTGGGTTCGAGACCTTTGTGGTCTTTTCGTGTCCATCGTTGGCGACAACATTTATCTCCTTCATCAGACGGCTGCCGAGTTCTTGGTGGAGAGAATCTGTGATGGAGATGCTCGGAGCGCTCTCTTGAGAGAAGACGACTCTGGCTCCGGGTGGAAATGGTCTCTGTCACCTATACTATCGAACCTCATACTAGGGGCGTCTTGCGCAAAACTTCTTCTCTTTACCGACGTCGTCGATACTGTTGCCGAGCACTGTAACGCCGGCCTCCAGATCACGCCCAAGTCACTCCGTCAATTAGACAAAAAGTACCCGCTTCTCGCTTACTCTGTGGAGCACTGGGCTACTCACCTTGGTCACGCAAGTGATGACGGAAACCTCCCATGGACCAGCTTGCTGCAGCTATGTAGTGGGCGTGGGTCAGCATGTCTCCTGCCTCCAAAACAGCATGTATGGTTCCATTATGACTACCAGCATGCCAAGGCCCTGGCTCCTCTTGTTGCTGCATCAGCTCTAGGGCTTGTGGCTGTGACTCGACACCTGCTAAAGCTGGACTCTACTGATGCAAATGAAGGAGACCCTGTCTTCAAAGTGCCCCCCTTATCTTGGGCTGTCAAGGCTGGTCAGGAGGCAGTTGTCGATACGTTTATTGAAGCAGAGAAACGTGACCATAGGACGGGCTATCGACTGAAACGCTTTTTAAGGAAGCGCTATGTTGATCTTGATGCCAGGAACGAGGACGCATACGCGAGGTCTAGAGAAAACCATTGTGTTGAACTCAAGGGCCCTACCACGCCCCTGGGATGGGCCGTCTTTTACGGGAACGCCAACATTGTTGAAAAACTCCTGGCAACTGGTCGTGTGACTGTTACAAGGGAGATGTTGTTTGAGGCTGCCATGAACGACCGTGAAGATATCTTGAGAGCACTGCTTGATACGCGTCAAATCTCCGTTCGATGCAAAGCCGAGAACGGGCGACGACTTCTAAATTGGGCTCTCAAACACAGTGCCGTTAGGGTAACCAAGTATCTCTTGGACATGGGAAAGTTCGACACAGACATGGAGATGCAGCCGTGGGAAGGCGAGTTATCGGGCCTGGCTCTCGCTGCCAATCGCGGCGCGGATGAGCTTTTACGTCTGCTGCTGGGCACAGGTAAAGCCGACGTCGAATTTTCCGACTACAACTTCGAAAGAGACCTCTTCCAAGGGCGGACACCCCTCTCACTTGCTGCAGAGGCCGGTGCCCAAGAATGCGTCAGGCTACTGCTTGCCACAGGCAACATAGAAGTCAATACCATGGACCAGTGGAAGAAGACGCCACTACATTACGCTGCGCAAAGGGGTCACGAGGGAATCGTGCAACAGCTCCTTGCTACAGGCAAAACCAAGGTCGACGGCAGAAGCTCTGAGGGCAGAACCCCCTTATCTTTTGCTGCTGAGGATGGGAACGAAGGGGTTGTGCAAGAACTGCTTGCTATGAGCGGAGTGGATGTCGACTCTGAGGACGACCTGGGGCAAACACCATTGATTTATGCAGTCAAGAATGGACATTGGAGGGCTATGGAGGAACTACTTGGCATGAATGCGGATGCTAACACAAGAGACAAGCTCGGATACACACCACTCATGCTTGCTGTCTCAAGGGGTTCTGAGCACATGGTGGGACAGCTACTACACATAGGTAAGGCGGATGCGAATGCGAGGATAGCTTGGCAAGGCCATTCGCCTTTGAGGATCGCAATCGCGCACAAGAGACTTGATATCGTTAGGGTTCTGCTTGACACTCATTGTGTTATCACCCCGGACTGCTGGGACTTAGCAACCTTATGGAGAATTCAAGGGTGTGACTGGGATCATCACGACGTTGACTACTTTATTAGGACGCTACAGGGGGATAGATTCCCTCTAGGGGTATAGGCTAATAAGGGTGTTATTGTTCAAGCCCGCTACTTGATCTTGGCCAGCTCTATCCATTATACAACTATTTTGCCTACCTACCTACCTAACTTTTTATATCCTTAGATATTACTGCTATAACTATAGTATATAAAATAAGTAAAAAAT